>JAULJZ010055177.1:0-13811 GCA_032270985.1 Heliamphora pulchella
ATGCAGTGAAAACCCTGGGTTAAGAGATAACCCAGGAAGACCCCATTCCCGCAGCTACAGTTCGGGAAATGAAAGAGCAGCTTCCTAAAGCAACTAGGACTGCCCAAAGATAAGGCAGAATCCAACTTCCTAAAGCAACTAAGACTGCCCAAAGATAAAGCAGAATCCTTGATTTAATTTAGGGATAAGAATAAGAGGCAGAGTCCCAAAAGGGCTCCGCCTCCCTGGTTCTCACCTTATATAAGGAGTAGCACTCCAAAGTCCAAGGTACACAATTTTCAACCTCGTTCATGCATAGAAGCCTCTCGGAGGGAAATTTAACTTGAACTTCGGAGTGCTTTCCGGCCAAACCAGGGCAAAAAACACTAACAGAGTTCTTCATCTTGCAGGAGTTTGAGAACACCACGTGCAGCATCCAGTGTGTTCGGCGACGAGGAATTCGGTTCTTAATTCTGTTCGGGATCATCAGGTTTGAACCAATCCGATTAGTTCTGATTGTGCCATCCAGTTTACAATGCGCACAGATACAATTGATACCCGGCAAATCAAAATTCTCCACATGTTTATATCCTAAGAATTCCATAAACATAACCCTAGACAAAAGCAAAATAATTGCTGAAAAGGTATAACTCAAGTGAAGTACAAGACTGACCAGAGGTTCAGCCCCATCGTCCAATCCGTCAGCTAAAGTATCACGATATGCTAAATGTCGCCACAGCATCTGATATTCCCTTGCATTGGAAATCCCAGTTGAAGTTTTCTTCGCCAATTCATTCCAATCAATCTTCACATCCGGAACCTGGGCCACTTCTTGAAGCAATGCCAGCACTTTAGTCGCAGGATACCTGAAAAATCATTACAAAAAATCATAAAATCGCCAACACGACACATTTCTATGATCGCAAACCAACAGAAATCAACCATAGCTCGTCTAACAAATGCATCGAACTAGAATAGAAATTGTGTAGTATATATATACCTATCTAACTAAATAATCGAATAAAAACTGTATGAAGATCTAAAAAGAAACCTTTGTAGCAGAGTAGAGACGTCTTCTTCGCAGATTGTACCCTTTCTTTGCTTCTTTGACTTCTCAACCATTGTGGTTTCTACTGAAATCGCATGTTCTGAAGCGAGATTTCCAGTGACGAGAGTTCTCAAACAAGAGAGGAGAAGTAAAGAATCACTTCAAAAACACAAGAGGGTGTTGGAGAAAGGTGGAAAAACCCTAGTTAAGATTCTCCTCAAACAGAGAGGGTTTTGGGGGAGAAGAAGACAGAGACGAGACGCGTTATGGAGGGATTGGAATGGAGTTACCGACCGTTGGAGGGTGTAGATGACACGCGCCCCTCGTATCCGCTGACGAAAGAAACGGCTGTGCCGATTCACGGAGAGAGAAGAGGGAGGGGGAGGGGGGACCGCAGCGTTGTTTGGCAAGGATGTGTTTGAAATTGGTATAAATTATAATTTATAATAAAAATGATAAGTATTTAATAAAAATTATAATTTATAATTAAAAAAATAAATTAATTATAAATTATAATAAAATTTATAATGTTTAAAAATACTTAAAATTTATAATTAAAATTAGTAGTAAAAAATTAAAAATTAATAGTAATAATTTTGCCAAACACACTAAAAATATATAATATTAATACTACGCACACAGATAACTAACCACAGATTAATTATAGAAATTGAATTTTGATCAGTTATTTACACTAAAATTTATAATATTTATCAATTTTAATATAAATAAATAGTTGGGATCAATTTTATGTGATTTTTGTGATTGGTTATATGTGTACAAAATATTTTTTAATATATATAAATTATTTTATAAATTTATAAAAAAATACAAATAATTTTTAAAATTTCACTAATGCTCTATTTGGGATGAATACAAAGCTTGGATTTTAAGATATTTACCTTCTATAGAAAAAAGAGAAAAAAAAGTTGATTATTTGGAATAATTTTTTATAGTAATTTTTTTTATTAAAATATTTAATATATTCTTACTTTTATTTTAGGATATTGACGGGAGTTGACTTTTTAAATTAAATATATTATTGTTATTTTATTATAAAAAGTTAAAGTAATTGGGATGTGTATAAATTTTTTTTTAAAAAAAAATTAATAACTTTTTAGAGATGCGAAACACTATAATTTTAAAAAAAACTAACTTTTTATAAATAAAAAAACAAGTTTAAGAGAGGCCAAACAAGGGCTAATTGAAGAAAACAAAAAAATATATTTTTAATTATTTTATAAATAATTTTTTTTTCTTATCTCTCTTTTATGCCACTTTGGATTACTTATTCTCTTTTACTACCATTATCAACAACGGTCTCTAGTCGATCACTAGCACTTATTACTAATAATTATCACTCAATGCCACTTTTGACCACCACTTCTAAAATCTTACTTTGAGTTATCGATTTTCACATCTATCCACTAATCAATCCATCTTTCTATTTACAACCATTTATGTGTGTCAAAGATTTTTATATTTTGCATTTTTACAAAATATAAAATATGTTTTATATTTATTATGATTTAGAAATAGAAAACTATAAATGCTGCCTAAAGTTCACTATAAAGTGTTTATGTCTTTTTTAATTTTTTTATATTTTGGATAAAAAAAATTTACTCTTTATACTCTTGCTAAGCCAAATCTAAAAGGTGAAAAAAATTCAGACTAAATTTAAAAATTGTTCACCAAACATAAAGAGGTTCGAAAAACAATCTATTTTCTTATACACCTTGAGGGAGATCGAAAAACCAAGTGTCGAGCTAGGTGCCACGCCATAAAGGTAACAACCAGGTCAGGGTTCAAGTAGTCGACCATTGAAATGGTTCGAGCTCAAGTAGCTCGACTACTCGAACTCGAATATAGTAGGATAACTCAACCAGTAAGGACCGAGTTGAACAAATTCGAAGGCACAATCACCCGAACTCATAAGTCGTACAACTGGACCTAAAGCCACCGTCGCCGTGTCAGGGGCAGTTGACCAAACCCCAAAGCCAGAGCAACAGAAGTTGTTACCCAGACCCATACTGGGCATAAAAGTAAATGGAAAAGCTCTGGTATGCCAAATGGAATACTCAACCTAAACATTAATGAGGATTCAACTTTAACTAATAGGGGCAAGTAAAAAAATAACAACCAACCCAGGTCAAGTCTAACCAATCTCTCACTATAAAAGGCAAGAAAATAATAACTAAAGTTACGTATACATTAATCTGGGAAAGAAAAAAGACCCTTCCTAATTTGTCTCTCTTTCTATAGAAGCTAATTTGATCGTCGGAAAGTCCTTCGGTTGAGAAACTAGCTAGACATCTCTATTTTTTTTTTTATGTAGGCACATCAGGACGATACTCATACGCTCATTAACTAGCGAGAACATGTCATGTAGATTCACATCTCAAATCTCTATACATCTCAAACAGAGCTTAGCCACGAATGATCTCAGAGACATTAAAAATAAAAATTACTCTCAAATGTTTGCAATAAATTATTTTTCTTAAAAAACTTGTTCCCATGTGAAACAAGCAAAGCATTTAAGAAAAAAAAAAAGGACATTTTCCATTAGAGATTTTATAGGAATAGTATTTTCCAACTCAATTTCTTTATAAAAATAATAAAACAAATTAAATCATAGCAAACCAAGCAGGTTTGTAATATTGTAGCCCATATTATATGAGCAATTTATATTTTTATAACCATTCTTAAGCTTAGTTTTAGTTTGGGATGAGTTTGCTAAGGCTTTTTTACAATGTCTTTTTCATTGTTTGAACCCTTTTTATTTGTTAGTAGATTTTTTTTTTACTTTTTCGATTAGTCCTAGCAAGACAAATATAAAAAATATAATCATTTTAGCAAGTTAAAAAAATCACTAAAAATAAAAAAAATACTACTTTTTTTAATAATAAAAAAAAACAAGGAAGCTGAGCTATACGCTTCTTAGTAGTAGCCATTAGGCACAAGCCAATGGCCAATTACTAAATACTCCTTGAATTTCATACAGGCGATAACGCATGCTCCTGATAAATAAAAATATTTGACACACATTAAGTGAATTACCCTTGTCTCCGATCTACCCAACAAAGTGACCTCGCATTGTTCTATCTAGAATATTTTTCATTACGTTATTAAATAAGAACATCACGAAAATAATATTACATGATACTTCGGGACCACGAGGCACCAAATAATTACTCCAAGCCAAGAGGTCACCGCATGCATGCTGAATGCACGTGATCTATGAACTTGTTTTAGGGAAAGGTGCTAAGGGTCCGTTTGTTTGTCTTGTTTGTCTGAAAATAAATTAACGAATATAAAATACTGTTGGATATAAAAATTTATATAAAATTAAGTAATATAGCATTAGATTTGTTATACTTGAGTGTGTGTGTGCGCGTGTGTATATACTAATTTGTTTTTATGATAGGTATAAATTGACATAAATTTATAAAATATAGATAATATACCATATTTTCATTTATGCCCTCATACACAGTAGTTAACTCACAGAAAAATAGTAGCAAAGGATAAAATAGATTTTTCATTGGAGAATATATATAATACCTCTGCCCTAGGTAATATATCCTCGGATATAGCATTAAAGCAACTATTATATCCGAACAATATTGACTCACCAAACACATCATATGTGACTTCCATAGAGATCATCTTCAATTCTACCTTTCAAATCCCCTAAACAAAGTGACCCTTAGTTAAAATGATTGGAGAATGGTGTGTTAATTTTAATCATCCTTTATCATAAGATTTATGCTTTAAAAACTAATTCTTTACCAGAATATGTAATATTCAAAAAAAAAGGGAACAAACCTTATTTTCGCGAAATAATGATATTTTCATCTTTAATAAACTTTTAAAAATTTACTCAAAATTTTCTACTTTATACATTCATCTAGTTACACGGAATCGAAAAAATTAAGAAAACTAAATATAAAAAACTTTAACTTTAGGAAAAGTAAATCGAATTATCAATTGAGGGACTGAATACCAAACAGCATTCATTACTTGACTCCCTATCTTTCACAAAACACAATGAGATTTGAAAAACAATATATTTTCTTATACATCTTGAGGAATGTCAGAAAATCAAGTATCGAACTGGCTGCCACGTCATCAAGGTTACATCCAAGCTAGGGTTCAAATAGTCGACCATCGAAGTGGCTCGAGCTCAAATAGCTCGGCTACTCGAACTCGAATAAAGTAAGATAACTCGACCAATAAGAACCGAGTTGAACAGATCCCAAGGCACAATCACCATGAACTCATAAGTCGTGCAACTGGACCTAACACTACTGCTGCCGTGCCAAGGGCAGTTGACCAAACCCCAAAACCAAAGCGTCAAGAGTTGTTGACCAGACCCATACTGGGCCCAAAAGTAAATGGGAAAGTCCTGGTATGGCAAAAGGAACACTCAGCCTAAACATCAAAAGTAAATGGGAAAGTCCTGGTATGGCAAAAGGAATACTCAGCCTAAACATTAATGAGAATTTAACTTTAACTAATTATGGAGCAAGTAAAGAAATGACAACCAGTCGAGTTTGGCTAATCTCTCACTATAAAAGGGAGGAAAACAATAACTAAAAGTACGCATACATTAATCTGGGAAAGAAAAAACATTTCCTAATTTGTCTCTCTTTCTATAGAAGCTAATTCGATCGTCGGAAAGCCCTCCAATTGAACAACCAGTTGGACATCTCTAACTTCTTTCTTGTGTAGGCACATGTGGATGATACTTATACGCTCATTAGCCAGCGAGAACAGAACTTATAGATCTACATCTCAAACAGAGCTTAGCCAGAGATGAACTCAGAAACAGAGAAATAAAAATAAAAATTTATCTCAAATGTTTGCAATAAATTATTTTTCTTAGAAAACTTATTCCCATGTAAAACAAGCAAAGCATTTAAGAAATAAAATTAAGGCATTTTCCATTAGAGATTTTATAGGAATAGTATTTTCCAACTCAATTTCTTTAAGAAAATAATAAAACAAATTAAATCATAGCAAACCAAGTAGGCTTGTAATATTGTAACCCTTATTATATGAGCAATTTATATTTTTATAACCATTCTTAAGCTTAGTTTTAGTTTGGGATGGATTTGCTGAGGCTTTTTTATAATGCCTTTTTCATTGTTTGAACCCTTTTTATTTGTTCATTGATTTTTTTTTTACTTTTTTGATTAGTCCTAGCAAGACAAATATAAAAAGTATAATCATTTTAGCAAGTTAAAAAAATACTAAAAACAAAAAAATACTAATTTTTTAATAAATAAAATTTAAAAAAAAACAAGGAGGCTGAGCTATATACCTCCTAGTAGCAGCCAGTAGGCACAAGGCAAATTATTAAATACTCCTTGAATTTCATATAGGCAATAATACACGTGTTGGTAAAAATAAAAATATTTGATACACATTAAGTGAATTACCCTTATTTTCGATCTACTGAACAAAGTGAGCTCGCATTGTTCCATCTGGAATATTTTTCATTACGTCATTAAATAAGAACATCACATAAATAATATTATATGATACTTTGGGACCACGAGGCACCAAATAATTACTCCAAGCCAAGAGCTCACTGCATGCATGCTGAATGTACATGATTTTTGAACTTGTTTTAGGGCAAGGTGCCAGGGTTTGTTTGTTTGTCCAAAAATAAATTAATAGATATAAAATACTGTCGGATATAAAAGTTGATATAAAATTAATTGATAGAGCATTAGATCTGTTATTCTTGAGTGTGTGTGTGTGTGTATACCATATTTATTTTTATAATTGATATAAATAGATATAAATTTATAAAATATACATAATATACCATGTTTCCATTTATAACTTCATACAAAATAGTTAACTCACAGAAAAATAATAAGCAAGGATAAAATAGATTTTTCACCAGAAAATATATATAATACCTCTACCCCCTGGTCATATATATCCTCGGATATAGCACTAAATGGAATATTATATCCGAATAATATTAACTCACCAAACACATCATATGTGACTTCCATAGAGATCTTCTCCAATCCTACCTTATAAATCCCCTAAACAAAATGACCCTTAGTTAAAATGATTGGGGAATGGTGTGTTAGTTTTAATCATCCTTTTACCATAAGATTTATGCTTTAAAAACCATCTTCTTTACTAGAATATGTAATATTCAAAAAAAAAAAGAACAAACCTTATTTTCCCGAAATAAAGATATTTTATCTTTAAGAAACTTTTAAAACTTTACTCAAAAGTTTCTACTTTATACATTAATCTAGTTACAAGGAATTGAAAAAATAAAAATAAAAATTATATATAAAAAACTCTAACTTTAGTGAAAGTGAGCAGAATTATCAATTGAGGGATTGAATACCAAACAGCATTCACTACTTGATTCCGCCTATTTGCAAAAACGAAACAAAATATAAGAATTCAAAAATCAAATGCAATTATTCAATACTCTTATAACAAATTTACTTAGCGCTCCAACATCACAATTATTAGTATATTTAATTAGATTCGTCACTATTTTTTTGTTGTTACTCAACGTGTAACAATATGCCATTCAATAATTGAAACGAAACATTATTCTAAAAGCATTGAATAATTGCTCGAAAATCAACGATCGACTCATAGAGGGGGCGGAGAAGGCTCGCAGCCCCTCCAAAGTCTTGAAATTCCATTTAGCTCTCATACATCTTTTAGATGTTTACAATACAAAATAGCATTCTGGCCCCTCAAAAATTACCCCCCTAAAAATAACAATCTTAGGCCTTAAAGTTTTTTGAATATTTATGATAAATAATAGTATTTTGACTGCTCCGAAATCTAAGAAATTTAATTGGCCCCTCCTCAACGTAATTTCTGAGTCTGCCACTAGATTGACTAGCTACAAAAATGGCTATCAAGGAGCTGATATTGCTAGGAATCAAAGATGTAAGTGTTCATTTCCTAGGAAAAAAGAAAAAAGAAAAGAAAAAAAAGATTAGATCTTACCCATACAATTTCCAGATAGCATGTGGTCCTGTACAATAATCCTATCTAATGCCACAATCTAGTACAGAACCCGGGCCAATGTGCCGGTTTGTGCACACTACAAATCTCATCTGAGAATGTATCAATCAGTTGTCCAGCCAAACCTGGAGGATCATCAACAAGAGTGTCCACAAAAATGCTTACCACCCTTCTGTCTCTGCTCGTTGCTTTCAAGCTGAACCAAGTGAGAAACCTCACTCTGAAGTCCATATCTATGTGCCCTTCGTGCTCCAACCATCTAATTACTTGCACAGAACACTCGTAGTCGTTCTCCTCCGATCGCTTCTTGCCACCGAGGCCCGACACTTTTGTTCTCCGATCAGATTTACACGGCGTCAAAGGAGGATCAGAAGTGGGACTCACTAAAAGATAATGTTTGTTCGAGTAATCCAACGATTGAAGCTCTGCAAAGTGCTTGGCTGAGGCCAGATTATTGTAGAAACAATTCAGTGAGTCCATGTGTGGATGGGGCTTAACTGTTAAAGCATGTTGTTCCTGTCCATGTTGATCTAAAATTGAGATTAAGCTTTCGCTTAATGCGGGTGTAACAAATCTAGCTTCCCAAACGCCCAAAGTTCGTGAGTTGGTAAATAAAGAAACCTTGCAGGAATACTCAGTTGAAGGACTCAGATCAGTCAACTTGAATATTTTCTCCGGCCTCAGTACGATGTAAGAGGCCTCTTTGGGATAATCATTCATAGTAGATTTTCGATGCCAGAGTTTGCAGCCTGAGCATTCCTCCAGAAGATGATCTTTGTATTCCAGGACAATGGTTACTCTGGTTGGGGATAACTCTTGGAAGTGGATCCAGCATGCTGCCAAGTAATTACGATTAAGAAATCAAAAGAAATAATATGCATTTGTTAATGGCTAGAAAAAATGAGCATTATGAAGGAAATGGTCGAAGTCATCTTATTACTTTTTGTCTGTGTGCTTGTGCAACATTTTGGATGGGCAATGTTACATGGACTCATATATGGGAGTTTGGATAATTTAATACTCATGTCAAGGACACTCGAACATAAAAAAATATACATATTCCTTAATATATTTCATTTATTTTTTAAAGTAAATGGTATTTACAAGGTTATATAGAGTATTTCAAGAATAATAAGAGAGTTTATGCTTAGTTTATCGAATTAGTAAACATGCTTTGTTGGTAAATGTCTAATTAAAATTGCCGAACACATATTTCAGACCCTTATCCACGTGTCAAAAGTCCAACACGAGTACTTTATACATTTAGAAGAATCCATGTAACAGAGTTGATGGGTATAAATCTCTTTAAATTTAGTAAAGCAATGTCTCTTTTGAGGTTTCTGAGAATAAGGCTTGTACATCAAAGAATTTGTTAATATATACATATATGTATGCATATCAAAGCCAAACCATTCCACTCTGTTGTATACGAAAGCACCACAGTAAACTTTGCAATTGAGTCAAAGAGGGAACTTACATTGTGGCTCTTTCTCATCCACATAATGTGAGCGTGAATTGGAAAACATCGAATCAAAAGCTTCCACGGCTGAAGCACACAGCTTCTGAACCTCAGCACCACAAGAGAGCCTGTTGACAATACCCCGGTCCATCTTTGTACACGCTTCATCAATAGGCCCCACTTCCTCGCCAAGTTTCTTTAATGCGGTTTCCACAAGCTTTTGCAGTTCCTCATAATGCTGAGTTCCTTCAAGTATTTTGTGGCTCAGAAAGAGTCGTAGACACAGTACATCAACTCTTCTAGCCTCCTTGGCAACCAGCAATTGTCTTTTCCAGGTTCTGGAGGATACTGAACATTAGATTACCGAAATCTTGCCTTCTAATTCCACAACATATTATGCATTTTGGTAAAGAAAGAACAAATCACTAGAAAAGAGTTTATTGATTTTGTTTTATGAGATTGCGAATAGTTTTGCCGAGTCTCTTACTCTATGTCGCCCATGCTTTGAAATCTCATCTATAACAATATCATATTAGTATCATCTTACATGATGAGTAAACTACTTATATCTTGACCAATGCCAACCTAAACATGCATGGGGCACCAAAATAATAATAATAATAATAATATTATTATTATTATTATTATTATTTTGCTTAATATCTTGACCATTGCCAATCTTAACATGCATGGGGCACCAAAATTAAGTTTTTACAAAGCCGGTCAATATGTATAAAAAATGTTGATGTCTGCATTGGAGTTGCCCTAGCCAGACACGTTGCATCAATTTTGAGATTGATACCATTGTGATCCAATTGTTATGCATGCCCTGCTGAACTCTCAGCCCTGTTTGGGATACAAAAATGAAAAGCGGCTCTTGGTATTAAACAAAACAGCCTTTAAGTCATACTCAAAGCAGCCAACTAACTTTTTTCACATCTTTTTCAAATTAAAAAAGCGTATTCACATCCCAATTAATCTAACTTTTTAATGAAATAACTGTTGCTCAAAAAGATGGTTTGAAAATAAATAAAATCCAATTCTATACTCACAAATAAGCAGAAACTGAAATTAAATAACTGTAAATAAATTCTTACAAACAGTTGCAAAACTCAAAACTGTAGATGATCGAGGCTAGCGTTGGACGTTATTTCCTTAAAATAGATTCTTCCCCACACAGGTGCTAATGGGCTTCACGGACGTCAATCTCCCAAGATACAACAATCTACACCCGGAGAAAAAGCACTCCAATTTTCAGGTACGGCGAACCGTTAATGTTTTGTACTCTCCGACTCTTAGAACATGAACACACTTTGTATGCAATGTAGGAAGAAAATAGGATGCCAAATTCGTGCATGAGAATGTGTTTTTATAGCCACTGATGTGACTTTTTGCAAAAGTCACTGTACTTGTTCAGAATAGGTGCAATTGTTCGTCGTCAGCGCTCAAGCGCTTTGCGAGCGCCCTATTCTAGAGTTCATGAGAGCCTCTGGCGCTCAAGCGCTCAGCGAGCGCCTTGCGAACGCTCAACACTAGAAGGGAAGCGCTCGAGCGCCTAGCGAGCGCACCATTTTGGTCTTGTGGCGCTCGAGCGCCTCGCGAGCGCTCCATTCTGAAAATTTGACCGTTGGGCGTTTAACCCGTTGGGTTAACGGTAAAGAATTTTAAATTCGAATTTTGAAAATTTTATTTAAATAAAAATTCAAATAAATTTGCTCCAAAAATATATAAGCTACTCGTATCGGGTCAGGTCGACCCAAGACCCAAGCCTGACCCGAACGGTCGATCGGACGAACGGCGGCGGCGCACCGCACGCGCGCGTGTGTGAAATAGGTCGAACCCACCGGTAGATAGGTTCTCTCCAGTCCACAAAACTGGGTACCCCCAAGGGACCCTCCCCCTTAGTCCAACTCTAGCTTATATATACTCACTAAGTTCCTCAAAAACTTCCAACGTGGGATAGAAGTTCCACACTTCTATTAAACCTAACAAAACCCATGTTCAAGCGACGACTTTAAACATCGATTTTTCATTCACCTCTTATCGGATTTGAGCAAATGAATATACGTCGTTCATCTCCTCGCAGAGGAGAACGCGTAGCACCCCGGACCCAACTCAAAAGATGTATGGATCCCACATTTATTTTGACTCAAAGTTTGCCAAAAATAAGATTATTAATTAAATCAAATTTTAACAATCCCCCACATAAATGAGAAATGGCTATAAAATCAATGCATATGCAAATGCAAACACACAATAGAGAGTACAAACGGAAATCTCCTGCATAGAGATAGGTAGCTTGTGGTTTTGAACTTTCCGTTGTGAAAGTCTATCAAATTTACTGGCTAATCAGTGAACATGATGTCTTGAACTGTTCAGCCGTTTATGTAAACCAAGACAATAGAAAATCACACAGGATATTTTCTAACACCGTTTGGTTCTCATGGTTGTGTTTATTTTGGCCTTAAACAACCTGGTTTTCATGAGTGCTCCAGAGAATTCAGCCTTATAATTCTCATTGAATCGGCCCAGTTCACACTCACATAGGTGATTTCTTATTAAGAGTATCCTGCAATACCCCACTTGAATTTTTAAGATATAAGAATCACTAAAAGCTTAGCTTATCTTAAACTCGTTGCAGGTATCACAGTGTCATCATAGAAATGGGTAGGAGGGATTACCTCCGCTGTGATCCTCATGAGTTATTCACAACTTAGTTGTCCATTTGAACCTAGATCTTGGGATCTCCAATCAGCTAGGTTAGGTGTCCGTTATGACAACTCTTTAAGTTATAGACTTTAAACCCATTAAGCTATAGACTTTAAACCCATTCCTTTTGATGATCGACTAACTTACTCTCTAGCTAAACCTTTAGTTAGCGGATCCGCGATGTTATCCTTCGACTTTACATAGTCTATTGTGAGAACTCCATTAGAGAGAAGTTGATTTATAGTATTGTGTCTTCGACGAATATGTCGAGACTTACCATTATATATGTTACTTGTGCCCTTCCAATTGCCGATTAGCTGTCGCAGTAAATACAAATTGCCGGCACAGATTTTGTCCACATTGGAATGTCCTCTAGGAACTGGCAAAGCCACTATGCTTCTTCCCCTGCTTTATCTAAAGCAATAAACTCAGCTTCCATTGTGGATCTAGCGATACACGTTTGCTTGGAAGATTTCCAAGACACTGTTGCACCAGCTAAAGTAAAGACATATCCACTTGTGGATTTTGAGTCTTTAGTATCAGATATCTAATTTGCGTCGTAGAATTCTTCTACTACGCTTGGGCATCTTGTATAGTGCAGTCCATAGTTAAGGGTGTATCAAAAATATCTAAGTACCCTAACTATTGCCGTCCAGTGATTTATCCCTGGGTTACTCGTGTATCTGCTCAATTCATTGACAGCACACGCAATGTCCGAACAAGTACAATTAGTCACGTACATTAGGCTGCCAATTATCCGAGAATACTCTAGTTGAGATATGCCATCTCCAGTATTCTTCGATAAATGGAGATTTAAGTCTATAGGTGTTCTCGCTGGACGATTATCATATTTCTTGAATTTTTCAAGAATCTTCTCAATATAATGTGATTGAGATAACACATATCCTTCAGATGTTCTAGAAATTTTAATTCCTAGTATAACACCTGCAACACCCAGATCTTTCATGTCAAACTTTTTGTTTAATATACTCTTTGTAGTTTTAATCATATCTTGATTACTACCAATAATAAGCATATCGTCAACATAGAGACACACAATAACATATTCATTTTCTATGTCTTTGAAATAGACACATTTGTCACATTCATTTATTATGAATCCATTTGACATCATTACGTTGTCAAATTTTTCATGCCATTGTTTTGAAACTTGCTTGAGACCGTACAAGGATCTAACAAGCCTACACACTTGCCTTTCTTTTCCTGGAACCACAAAACCTTCCGGTTGTTCCATATGTATTTCCTCATTCAATTCTCCATTTAGAAAGGCAGTTTTAATATCCATCTGATGTATCTCAAGATTGTACAAGGCTGCTATAGCAATTAACACCCTTATTGATGCTATCCTTGTAACCGAAGAATATGTATCAAAATAGTCCACTCATTCATTTTGCTTGTATCCTTTGATAACAAGTCTTGCTTTGTATCGGTCTATTGAACCATCTGCTTTCATTTTCCTCTTGAATATCTATTTACATCCCAGAGATTTATTACCCGATGGAAGCTTCACAAGCTCCCAAGTATGATTTTGCATGATGGATTCAATTTTACTATTGACAGCCTCCTTCCAATAAG
>JAULJZ010055188.1:0-13811 GCA_032270985.1 Heliamphora pulchella
TTTATGCAAGACAGATAAATTTATCTGTGTGTTTTATACATGTTTTAAAAATGCACAGATAAATTTATCTGTTCTAGGGTCCAATTGGACCTCGCACGTTAAAATTGAATCTCGTGCGTTAAAAATTTTGTTAGTGAATGAAAAACAAAAACATCGCTACTTTAAGGACCTAAGACTAATTTTCCGAGAAAACAAACCAAACCATACGGTTTGAATTGGTTCGGACTAATTTAATGGTTCCATCGATTTTTTGAACACCCCTAGTTACGATTACATAACACCAATTTCTAATATTGTGCCTTACGAGTTGATTAGCTAGAAAGTGCAAGGCAATGATGGAAATGGAAAAACTATTTTTCACGGTTTTGTTTAGCAAGGGGGTGGTATTAAGTATAAGAAAGTAAACAATTTGTCCAATCCATGTATGCATGTAAGGCATAGTCATTGGAATCTTACGAAACTCAATTCAGCACCTGTTTAAATTCACAATTCACATGTAAATCAATATGAATCTATGGATGAATTTATTTTGAGATGAGAATCAGTAGTGAATCTAGGGGTTCATAATTCAATTCACAATTTACAATTCGTGTGTTTTTTTAATAATGGTTCCGATAAATTCAAAATCACTCTTCACCTCTTTCTTTTTGTGAAATTGCAATTTTAAAATTCTATAGGGTGTTTGATGTCAAAATAACCAATACCCTTGCATAATTTATTCATCATTTGGTGATTAAATGATTTACGAGGATCTATTTAGACTCAACATGTTCTTAATTTTTTCATGAAAAGTATATATCATAAATGTTTAAAGAAAAATAACAAATACTCATAAATTATCTATGGCTATTTTGGCCAATTAAAAATAATTCATAATACGGGTTGAATAAGTTAGATCAATGCTTACACTATTTTTATTTTTTTATTTTTCTAAACGACGATACTTTTTAAAGTGTTCAATGTTTAAACTAAAGAGTTGCATCACAAGTTCTCTTCTTATTACACGCTTTTTAAAGTTTCTAGGTCATTTTTGAATTTGAACAATAATTATGTAAGACACTTTTTAAAGCGTTTAATGCTTAAACTAAAGAGTTGCATCACAAGTTCTCTTCTTATTACGCTCTTTTAAAATTCCTAGGTCATTTTTGAATATCAAAAGGGAATATAACATGATTTTTAAAATTTTTTTATAGTTTGGTGGAATTTTGACTCGCATCATGTGACGAAGGCAAATGTATTCCCAACTAGATAATACAACCATATCTTATATGGTAATTATTGTATATTATTTGCCAAAATTCAAAATTATTTTTGATAGTATATATGGACTCTTATGATTATGAATTCGATTCGACTCACGGTTCATAAAATTAAAATTTCGATTCATGATACGATTCTCGACTTGAAAATTGTGACGTAAAGTATAAACTTGTCTCTTTGTTTCCTGCGAGAAACATAGAAAAGTTCAAAACTATATCATTAGAATTTTTCAATATTTCAAAGTTCTCACCCTCAAACGAATGTAAGAAAATATGGTTTTTCCTTCATTTTCCTTTCTTTCACTTGAAGTTCTACCACTTTCACTTTTCGACATTCTTTTCTTTTTAATCAAGCAAAGGCTAATGAAGATGTAGTCTTTTTTTATGCTTTCTGTGGCAATGGCAAACCTGAACCAAAACTTGAACTCACCTGAACCAAAACTTGAACTCAACCCTTTCTATCTCTATTGTTTTTTATTGAACGTCGTATTCAACCATGCTATAGGCACAGTTGTGACCTTGTCTACAAGAGGGGCCTACCTGCACGGTTGCATCTTTAAACCTCTTAGGTCTTTGCTTATTTTGTTTTATTTTAGGGTAAATTACATTAATTTCTCATGAGATTAATTGAAAATACAAGAACGTCTCTTGAGGTTTTTGAAATGACACTGGCTTCCTTCCTGCTTTACTTTTGTATTTCAATTACTTCCTTTCGTTAGTTGACTGTTAAAAAACTCAACAGAACTTGCTGATATCAGGAATTTTTCACATTTACTGATTATTTTATTCTTCCTTATATTATTAAGTTCCAATATCACCCTTGATCAAATAGTAGATAGAGAACAATGAGAAGAGAGGGACACACATGGCGATGACCCTCGACGTCGCCTACATCCACGGCTCCATGGCAGCGATCCTCTTCATCCTCCAACACTCCTACCCCCAAAACATTTTCTTCCACTTTGTCGTCTTCGCCTCCACTGTCTCCACCGCTTCCCTTCTCTGCTCCACTATCTCCGTTTCCTTCCCTTACCTCAACTTCCAGATCTACTTCTTCGACGACTTTGCCGTCGCTGCCTCATCTCCACCTCCATCCGCTCGGCCCTGGATTGCTTCCTCAACTATGCTCGCAGCTATTTAGCCAACCTCCTCCCTCTCTGCATCCGAAAAGTCGTCTACCTCCACTCTAGCCTCGTCCTTGTCAAGGACATTGCCATACTCGCCGCCACCCCTCTTGGCGGCGACGCTGTCCTCGTCGCGCAGGGGTACTGCAACGCCAACTTCACCTCCTCTACTCACTTTCTTCCTATCTCCAATCCCTCCCAACCCTGAAACCCCGCCCGTGCCCTGGAGTTGCTGTGCAAACCTCTAATCCTCCTTCGATAGCAGAGGCGGCAGAAGTTGGGGGTTCAAATTCACTTGCCTTCGCCCTCTCTTGCCTGGATTCCTTTCCCTTCTTTGATCTCCCCCAATCTCGCATGTTTTCTCTCTCTTGCCTAGGTTGGGGAATTTGGGTTATAAAATTAAAGAGTCTTTTAATTTTTTAAATTTTTTTAATTAAATTTTTTAAATTAATTGTAAGGATACAATTGTAAAACATCAATTTTGGTTATCGGCGTTTATCGGCGTTTATCAACAAGTCTGACAAGGGAGGTCAGTGTCATTTCAGAAATCTCAAGGGGGATCTTTGTATTTTCAATCAACCTCAAGGGAGGTTAATGTAATTTAGTAATTTACCCTTTATTTTATTTTGGTAAATCTCTTTGGATTTTGTTTATTATAATAATTAATTATTGGTTTTTGATATATTTATACATTTAGCTTGAAAATTGAACCTTGTCCACATTTATAACATGTATGCTTGTGTTTGATAATCAAATACTTTTTGTTCACATGAACGATTTGTTTGCATCTGCCCTTTGTTCAATAGATGTGCAATCCTCGTTAGTGTTGAATCATGTAACTATTAGGTTATATACCTTTCTGTATATGGAGTTTCTGCCTTTTGTTTTCAGCATTTTATTGTGTTTCCAAATGTATGTGTGTGCACACCTAAAACATGTTCATTCATGTAAACATTACATTTGCATATAGGTAATCCTCAGAAGTGTTAAATCTTGTAACTATTAGGCTTATATACCTGTCTGTATATGGAGTTTATGCCTTTTGTTTTCAAGCATTTTCATTTGTTTCAAAAAAAAAACTCGCTCTTTTACTTGTGTTTCAGAAATAATTCTTATTTTAAATATTTCCATTTCCAACCTCAACTAAAATGAAATTTTAATCCTCGTCTCTGGTGCAGTTGTATTTAAATGTAGATAATTACTGACAAGAAACGTATGTGTAGAGTCAGGGTCAGTGTTTCAGGTGCACACAAGCCCTTTTTCTTTGTGTGTGCAGCATTACATTTTATTTTCCATGATGGGTCCTGGCTACGCAGTGATGCTGGATCTTGGGTCATAGATCCTTAGATTTTGATCTCATTGTCTTCTTCTCTAAAGCTATGTTTGATGCGCTGGATAGGCTTGAATGAGATAATAGAGATAAATAATACGTGGGTTCCACGTGTTTTTTTACATCATGGGATAATGAATGGGATTATGTACACTATTACGCGTTGGTATTATTTATATCATGCTTGATTAAAGTGAGAAAAAGTATGCGATAAGAGCTAGAGAATTATTTTTTACCATTAGATAAGGAGGAAAGATAACTACCGGGGGGGGGATAATAATCCCAGTCTCCTAGGGAGAGGGGTGAGATAAATAATCTCATAATTACTGGACTATTAATCCCAGTCAAATCCAGTGAACCAAATGTGGGACTACCAATCCAAAGAAGCAAATTCTGGAAATGTAGATCCCACATCTTTTTTAGTCGAATCCAATCCCAACAAATATGGCCTAAAGGGATAGATTGTCTAAACTCAAGGGATGAGGGTGTTTGTTGCGCTACTGTCTTATTTTGGAATTAAATCAAACCAAACTAAGATTTTGTTCCAATCAATTGGGGTCAGCTACACGAACTTAACCAAACCAAACTACGCCATTCCGTCTTGTTAAGAGCTATATCTTTAGTTAGTTTTAATAGATTCATATATTTTCTCAATGTGACATCTTATGTCAATTTAGGTTACCCATGCCCTTAGTGTTTTTATTACTCGTAATCTTGTCTCATTTTCTTAGTACTGTATCAACCGATCTACGCTGTATGTGTTCAAAATACCTTAATTTATTTTCTTTCAACTTGTTTTTAACTGGTACGACCTTTACCATTCCACGAAAGTTTTATTCTTAATTTTATCAACTAG
Organism: Heliamphora pulchella; assembly: GCA_032270985.1. Lineage (NCBI taxonomy): Eukaryota > Viridiplantae > Streptophyta > Magnoliopsida > Ericales > Sarraceniaceae > Heliamphora > Heliamphora pulchella. Next base: position 4,570 of record JAULJZ010055188.1, read on the forward strand.
TCTTACCACGCATCCACCTTAACATTCTCATTTGTGTAACACTCATCTTATTTATGCGATATTTATTAGCAGCGCAACATTCTGTCCCATATAAAATCACGGGTCTAATAGTTGCCCTATAAAATTTTTCTTTTAATCTTGTAGCTATCCGTCGATTACATAAAACTCCAGAAGCACTCTTGCGGTGAAACCAATTTTGATTATATGGGTTATATTATTTGTAATATCTCCATCTTTGTTAACAATCGAACCTAGATAACTAAAATATTCACTCATAGGTATTTTTTTGGTCTAGGTTATTGTTCCTTTCGACCTTCTAGTTTGGTGAGGAAAACTGCAAACAATGAATATGCTATTAAAGTTTGCAGTGATCATTAAGCCAGACAGATGGGGAGAAGTATAATGACTAATGAGTTAGAGTTATTGAAAGTAGCATATTGGACAATCAACTAGCCCAAATAACCATGGGCAACTAAATATTATAATTCTTCCCTTGCAGAAGTCTCTTTTTATTCATGTCATGAGGGGGAAAGGAAATTTCATCTAATGTGCGATCTATCGTTCTATTGTACACCGGAGCCTCTTACTTTATTTAATCAACCTTATTGATAAGTTGTATAGTTCTGCTTGTTGGTTGACCCGTGGATCCAGTACTCTTGGCCAGCAAGAGGTCTCTTCTTGTGGATTTTATTTGTGAAAGGCTGTGGTTGCTTCAATTAAGTTACTCGTTAATACATGATTTTATATGTTGAGAAGGTTATGGTCGTATCATTTTTAGTACTTGTTAATGAAAATATTTTTCAAGTTATATCAGTTGACAAATTAGCTTTGGGAGGGTCTATTTCATCTTTCTGTTGCAGAAGGTTGATGGAATTCTGGGTAGAAGCGATTGATTAGCATTTACTGAGATGGAACGTGTTTGTTGTGAATAATATGTTAGGCTAATTTTGTGGTATGTGTTTTTTTTTTTTTTAGTTGAAGTGGAATCTGTCCTGTGTTTGCCTTTCCTTTCCATTAGAAACATATGCTGTCTCGCCACTCCAAAAGTTACAAGGAATAAAGAAAAAAGTTAAGGAAAGTAAAGTCAGCCAATGCCAATTATGCAGTCTTGGATGCCAGGACTCAGGAGTGTCTGGATAAAATATTAGAAAGTTAGTTATCCTGGGAATTGTATTTATCTCTGGCCATTTATTACCTCAAATGGGCTTCATTTATGAGGAGTTTTTTGGGAGGTTTTAAAATGTTTCCAGAGAATTTTCTTTTTGGTTTTTTAATTTCTAATTCTTTACGGCCTGGTTCTTTCTCTTTCTTTCTTTTCTTTGCGGCCCCCTGCCCCCCCGCCATTTGTATGCGGACTGGTGTCTAAGTCAGCTAATATTTTGTCAGATGAGGTACCATTTTATGCCAACTCAGATGAGAGGATTGTAGAGCTGCAGGGAGAAGCTCTTAAAGTTCTTAAAGCTCTGGAAGCTGTGGTGGGGCACCTAAGGAAGTTCTTGGTGGACTATAGTGTTCTTCCCCTTTTTGAAAAGAGCGTGAGTTCTGTTTCTCTGGAGGTTTATTGGGAATTGCTTACGCCTCCGGGAACTTATTGTTGTTTGCCCTTTTCTACAGCACAATACAGCAGTCTCACAAGAACGCCAAGTCGAGACCTGGGCTGACAAGTCGTTGCTTCATAGTTCTTCTCAAACTGGGCCTGGTGCTGATTATCCTGTTTCATCGAAGAGGGACTCTCTATTTCTTGACCATGAAACCCAGCTAGAGTCGCATATCTCTTCCTCCGGAATTTCTGTGTATGGCCAAGATCCCGTACTTTCAGGAATACGTTCTTCAGGACTTGGTCGTGCTGGTCGTCCTATTGTAACCCAGGTTAGTTTGAACTATCCATTTATCTCCTAACGTTCATTTCACATTCGCTTAAGAAAGTAATTTTGTTTATCTTGAGATTTAAATTCTAATGAGGTAGCGTGGCTATGGAACAGCCATATATTGTTTTGAAAGTTGTTCAAATAAAATTATGATGTTGGATCTATCCTACTCTTGCTTTTTTTGGGGGGGGGGGGTGTGTTCTCTATCCTAGTAGTTTTTGAAAATATTGTCCTTTTATGTTTGGAAAAAATGTTGAACAGGTTTTGTTGTGAGAAGGCTATGCTGTAAACTTCATTAATCATGCATACCAAACTCCAAATTATTGGGCAGCCGATTTGATTGATATAGTAAAAAACTGATACATGTAATTGACCCCAGTTGATTGGATGCATAGCTTAGTTTGGTTTTTATAGAGAAGTATTTTCTTAAAAAAGGAAAAACTGAATAAGACACCTTTCTTGAGTGTCATTGGAATGTCTGTCCAGGCTTTATATGTAACTGAATGAGTTTCCTGGCCTTGTCTGACATTGAATGTGTTGCCTTATTTGGCTAGGCATGCCTTCAATAACTATGTGATTACCAAAAGGGATAAGAAAAAGGCAGAGATTATGTGGATTTCAATAAGTTCCTATTCACTTTATTAATGTTTTGTTATGAACTATTTGTCCCTTGTTTCATCGTCTGATAAATTGCTTTGTCTACTCAGATTGCGCAAACGATGCAAATACCTCTTTCTTATGCTGAGGACATTATTGGGATTGGAGGTGCAAATATTGCATACATTCGACGTACTAGTGGCGCCATCCTCACCGTGCAAGAGAGTAGAGGCCTACCAGATGAGATCACTGTAGAAATTAAAGGGACCTCGTCACAGGTTCAGACGGCTCAGCAACTTATTCAGGTACAATTCCCTGCTAATGATAGATATGATGTGCATATAAAGGGCAGTCTGGTGCACGAAGCTCTCACGTATGCGGGGTCTAGGAAGATGGGCGGACCACGATGGGTCTATAGTACGTAGTTTTACCCAGCATTCGCAAGAAGCTGTTTTCACGTCGTGAACCTGTGACCTCCAGGTTGCACGGCAACAACTCTACCGTTGCGCCAAAGCTCCCCTTCATATGATGTGCATATATTGATTTAAAATGATCTTTCATGGTCCCCAGCACCAAAAAAGTTGTAGACTCTATTTTCAATTCCTCAAACAATTTTGCACCTAGGAAGTACGGACACATTAAAATAGGTGCCATATCTTAGTTGGACTAGTGTTAGGCACAGACACACAGGCACAAACACAACTGGGACACGTTGAGACACATGTTGGACACATCCTATGGTGTGTCCTATTATTTTATTTTATTTTTGTATGCAGGGCCGGACATCGGACATGCATGTTAAATAATGGAAACAATTGGGGCACATTGTAGGACACAACTGGTGCTCTAGTGAAATTTTTGGGATTCTAATAATGATTATTTGAACACGCTGATTGAAATTGAAAAAATGAAATGCATGCCTAAATATACTGATTGTTATTAAAACCGGTATATATATATATATATATATATATATATATATATAGATATAGATATAGATATGCCATATTCCCGCCATGTCTTGTCTTGAATTTTTTGAAATCAGTGGGTCCCGTGTCTGTGGTTCATAGTTTTGTACTTATCATCCTTTGCACGATACTGTTACAAAAATAATTGGGAAACTCAATGCTTGTTGCTCAAAACTAGGAGATGCACTTGAACAAAGCCTGATGGCTCGTCTTATTTGCAGGAATTTATAAGCAGCCACAAAGAACCAGTCAGCAGCAGCAGCTATGGCAAGATGGACACCAGTTTTCGGTCTTCCTACCCATCGTCTTCCTTGTCGACACAATCCTATAGTGGGTATGGATCATCTGGTTTAGGAGGGTATAGTAGCTTCAGGCTCTAAACCCGTCGGATCGGCAGTCATTCTAATTGGAATACCCTTTTTCTCCAACCAATCATTCCCAAGTGCTGTCAGAATGTAAGTCTTTGTAAAACTTCAACACATGGCTCATCCTTCATTTTCCTGATGTAAGTTTAGTTGAACTGGTAGGATCTAGGCAGCTAAGTATTGAAGAGACCAAAAATGAACAACAAGAAGGGAGGAAAAGGTAAAAAAACAAAAAATACTCTCTGCAATTGTAGTTCTATCTAAATGTTTCTTTCATGGAGATTTGTTTCAATTATTATCTGAGATTGTTATTAGTATGCAATTACTTGGCCTTAAATCAGGTTTTTATCTTGCATTTTCTTTTTTGCTGTTTTGGACTTAGAGGGCGTTTTTAAAAATTATAATTCATAAAAAAAACTTAGCCCTCGTTAGCAACCGGCATAAAGCCAGTTTTTGCCATTTTGCTTAAAAGTCCCAAAAAACAAAAAGCCTCTTTTTTCAACTTAAAGGCTTTTAGCCTTTTTTTTGCTTTTTACATTTATTTTTTTATATATTTTTAAAAATATAACTTTTATTATACACATTTATTTTTTTATAAAAATTATATTTTTAAAATTTATTCGTCAAAATCTATTAAATAAAATCATATTGAATATACAATTATCTAAAAATAATTTGTTAAAAATTATAACAATTTTAAGTAAAGTTTTTTGTTTTTTTGCTTAAAATCTCTTTTAAGTCTTAGGCTTAAAATTTCTTTTAAGCCTTAGGCTTAAAATCTGCTCATATTCCAACTAAAAGAATTTTTTATTTTTTAACTTAAAAGTGGCTTAAAGTTAAAAAAATCTACATAAAGCTGGTTGCCAAACGAATTCCTAGAAAACCTTAATAATAATATAACTTTTTACTTGTAGTTTTTATTTTAAATTAACAAATGCAATTTTACAGTTTAAAATTATAAATTTTCAATTTTGACAAATGTAGTTTTTGCTTAAAGCTATATAGTTGCATATGTTTTTATATGTAATTTATAAACTCGTAATTTTGGTTATATCAAATTCCCTCTTTGTGTTTGGATTAATATTTTTTTTATAGGTTTTTTTTTTATAAAAACATAAATATTAAAAGATGTAGAAAAAGTTAATTTAGGTCAAATCAGTAAATTTTTTAAAAGATTTTTAAGCAAAAAGTTTTAAAAGTAAATTAGGCCATTCAAGATGGGATTGAAATATTTATCAAACTGTTGTGTTGGTACGAAGTGTAAACTTTAACAGGATTACCTTGATTGAAATATTTATCAAACTGTTGTGTTGGTATGAAGTGTAGACTTTAACAGGATTAGAAAATGGTGGAAGGATTTTATATTTATTGGATTATAAAATTGATAATATACAAAATTTAGGATCTTCTCGTATTCTTAGTGATTCCCTTAATATTAGTTTGGTGATATCATTCTTTTTAAAAAAAATGCAACGGGAAGCATCTCTAATATGGGTGTTCATAGATTGGACGATGCATTTAAACTGTCCAATTCAATTCAATGCATTTAAACTGTCCAATTCAATTCAACTAACATAATAATGGATGGTTTTGCCTATAATGTGGTTGGGTGATGGTCTCTTAATTGTTTTTTTTTTTCGGGTGATGATCGTGTTATAGGTCTCGAGTTTAGTCACCCGCTGAACCTAATCTGACTAACAAGTATTAAATTTTATAGACTTTTATATTTATTATAAGATTAAGTTATTTATTACTTTAATATTTTTATGTAAAAATAATATAATTTGGTCTATGTGGTTTAATTAATAAATTAATGATATTTTGAGCTTTAAATTTATTAAAAATAATTTTTTATTAAAAAGACTATTATAATTGACTAAAAAATAGAACGAGTTCAAAAAAAAAATTGAAATAGGCTAGTTTAAACCGTCAAATCAAACCGTATTTACTCATGAACTTAACAAACTCATGGGCCAAAGTTGCCGAATCTATTGATCAGTTACGTTACGGGTGATAAAATTAAAAAATTAAATTTATAAAATTAGATAATAAATTAAAAGCCAACCTAACCCGACTCTAACTCGTGAACACCCATAATCTCTTGTGGTCCACAATGGAACTCGAAATTATAAAAACACCTTTCACCTTTTAACCGTCCACAATGGAACTCGAGAACCTTCAGTTGAGGTGATGCATCAAGATATTGACATTTTATCAGATAATTAATCCTAGTAATATTAATCTTGCAAAATTATATATATTTTTTGTAACTAATTTTTTATAAGAAAATATTTAATAATAAACAAATACAAGGGAGACTAGGATGAAAAAGGTAGATGGAATATGTAGTTAAGATTAAAAACATATTACAAAGGCATGTTAAAGGACCTAAGGTAGGTTGAGTGTAATAAATAATAAGGTGAAATTAGTGTATGAATTTGTAATAAGGTAAGATTAGTAATGAAGTTGTAGTAGTTTTTTTGTGTTTGATTTATGTAGAATTAAATAATAGATTAGACAAATTTATGTTTGTTTTGGATGGAATTAAATAATGTGAGATAGAATTATATTTGTTATTTTTTAAGACTACCCTTTTCGTAGAAAAGTAATAAATATATTTTTTAATTTTCAGAATAAGATAATAAGTTAAATTAACTCATTGGAATGATTTTTGAACATATAATTTATAATTAAAAATAAAAAACAATAACTCATTTTTTCCCATGCGATTTCTTCATCTTCTTTGCCCCTGTCGAAGAAGATGGCGAGAATGGAGGGCGGCGGTAATGGCGAGGGTGGACAGCGAGAGTGGAGGGCGACGAGGGACAGAAATGAAGATGTAGGGTTACAAGGGTAATGTTGGTATTCTTGTGAAATAATAGGGACAAAATTGTTAATAAAGTGATAATCCAGATTGACTAGATTAGCCAAAAGAACTCTAGGCTGATATTGCTATTAAGGCATTTGGGTGAGATTGAGAGTTGGTTGGGATTAGTAATAAGGACCTAAAGGACTAAACCAAACAATATTATAAGAAGCCCAGTAGACTACTAATCTAGTTTATTGCCATATAATGGCTAACAAACATGGCCTAAAGGTACAAATCAAATACAATTTGTTAACAAACATTAATGGATAAGACGCTCCCATTTAATTATTTAATGGATTAAACCCAAATCCCAATCTATAAAAAAAATATAGTGACTAATTTACCCCTCTACCACAAAGTGAATTATTTTTGAAAATTAACAAACATCTAGCCTCTTGACAACCACACCTAACACCTCCCCAATTTTTTAAAAGTTAATTACTTTTATATATTATATTAGTGCTGTTAAATATATCACTTTATATATAAATGGATCCTCCAATAATAATTAACTATTATTTAAGTATTATATTTTGCTTTTCAGTGACCTGAATCACTATTTTTATCAACATTGTTCTTAGTTGAATTCATTATTTTTATTTTTTAATAATAATGTACATAATTCTAAGTCCATCATATTAGAGAATACTTTGCATTTCATTATGTTTTCTTTTTATCCAAAGAAACTTATACACGCATTTTCTCATTTGAATGTTTTTTTTTGGGTTACTCTAATGAGACCACAAAGGTTATTGCAACTATTATTAATTCAATTTTAATAATTATTTAATTTAATTAAACTCGGTTCAAAGAATCCTTTGTCTAGTGAGACACGTCTCAATGCCTTTCATGACAGCTTCTCTGATCCCAATAGTAGGATAAATTATTCCATAAATAGAAAATACTACATCAGCATGCTCATGTGATGAGCTCATTCAATATATGTACCTCGTGTCTTTTTAATGTGAAGTTATACTGATGTGTTTTAAAATGTTACTCCATAATGCAAGGTCATTTTCTAAACTTACGAATACATACAGTGTATATATTTGTTAAACACACTATGTTATCATGTTAACGTTGTGTTTCCTACTCACTAAATAACTTCGCTACCAGCAGAGTTCTGGCTTCAACTCTGCAACTTTGTAAAGATGAATCCTTTTAAGTTCTTTGCTGGAATCTTCGCTTAGTTTAATGTGGGTCCATTTTTTCTGTGCAGATAGTTGTTGCTGAACCTATTGTCTTCACTAGCAGATAGTTTCCAAACTATGGCCTTATCAACCATCATCCTCAGTGTTTCCTATAAAATAACGAACCAACAAAAGTGCGAGAACATGGAAAGCCACCAGCAAACCAACTTGGTACACCTTTGGATGAATGTTGCCACCTCTCTTGGTCAACGTCATGGGCTTTCTTCGGACACTTCAACAACCACAACCACATGACGTCACGTCGTTGGCCTATTAAATGAGAAACATTGGACACTATACAAGAAGTCAATTTGTTAATTCTGGCTTGTGATTGCGTATGCTTGTGACCCAGCGGTAGATAGAGAAATTCAACGCAGTGCGGGCACAATATCAAGCATTGCCAGATTTCCCCTCTCCTCCCCCGTCCCCCCCACACACACACCACCCAACCAAATGTACGTAATTTTTTTTTTATTAAACTCACATGTATAAATCTTTATGCATAATTTATAGTTATCTAATCTAATGCGTATCATAGTAGTATTTAGAAAAATAAAGAGTGAATGGAGACAAAATTTGGTGATCAATTTCGGCGACGATTTCGGTGATTAACTCCGGTGACTTTCGATTATCAATTTCGGTAACTTTTGACAACCAATTTTGATGATGAATTCTAGTGCCTTTCCGATGACCTCCAACCACCAAATCGACGAATTTCAACAACTACTAAAATTAGAGATAATTTTATTAATTTGCATTTAGAAATAAGTGAATAGAGACAACTTTCGAATATAACAAATAGTGAAATTTATTTTTAGTGCACTTATAATAAAATTAGAAATAATTTTATTTGTTTGCATCAAAAAATAAGTAAACAGATATAAATTTTACTATTTAAATAAACAAATAATAAATTTATCTATTCTGTGAATCATTGAAGAAGTTGTTGAAAAAATTATAAGAGGACTGTCACAGGTCGCCAAAAGTCGCCGAAAACCATCACCGAAAAAAATGGTCGTAGGAAAGTCGTTGGAAAATGGTTGTCGAAAAGTGATCGTTGTCACTAGTCAAAAAAAGTCACCGGCTGTTGTTAACCAAAAACAAATTAATCTCCTTCGAAAGAGAAAATTCTTTGAAATTATCAAATGATTGCGTGCAAGGTTCTTTTACTGTGTTTCATGATTTCGTCAGAAAGTAGCGAAAATAAAAATTAAAAGTAATAAAAGAATTTTATTACTTCGATGGGAATCGAAACCAAGTACAAGGATTACAAACTACTCCTATAAACTGGGAATTAAAAATAATTGGAAAAAAATTACAAGGGAAATAAAATTACAACTAAATGAAAGACAAAATAGAAAGATAGGCAGTTTGTCGGAGTGTGA
>JAULJZ010055198.1:0-13809 GCA_032270985.1 Heliamphora pulchella
ATGACAATAAGTCCCTGAGGCGACAATGATAATAAGTCCATACAAGCAATAGAAATAAGTCCTAAAGTGGAACTCTTGTTTTTATTTTTGGATACAAGTCAGATTGGACACTTGCATTGCATTCATTTTCATCACGCATGCTTGCCTGGCCGTAATTATTAAATTTGTCTGTCTCCTTGGCCTTAAATTATATTGGATGTTATACGATATGCATTGTAGGATATTTTATTGTGAATTTGTTAGAATGTTTAGGGAATTTAGTTCTGGATTTAGGCTCATGGCATTCGTGCCACAGGTGAGTGTGATGGCTTCTTCGAGAAAGTCTCTCCTGAAGAAAAAGACAGAATTGAAGAACAGAGTGAGTGGCAAGAGCCAACGGACCCCGATAATGCTAGCTGAAGAATTGAGTTTTTACTTTTTTGTTCTTTTTGTTCAGTTTTCACGGGCGTATTGTAATTTTTGCTAAATTTTCTGGTGAAACTGTAATCGTTATGTACTTATGAGCAGTTCAAAATTCTTAATGATGTAATATTTATAATATCTAAATATGAATGAATAGCTAGGATATCCTTCTTATCTATACTTATGAATGTCCCAACGTGCCCGGAGGACGGGGCGTCACAGTTGGTATCAGAGTGTAGGTTTAGCGAACCTTCAGGCCTTGGGTTGTGGGAAACCATGCGTCCTGTCGCGTAAAAGCTCTGTGGGGTGCGTTGTATTAATTATAATTATCATTTATACATTATAAGAACTAAAATCTGTTGCGTATAAGTCCTATGGAAAGTCGTGTTAGGACGTTACCAAGATCAGAAGCAGTAGGGAATCTACATGCAAAGGACGAGTAAGAGCATTGAGATCTAAGATCGGATATTCATGCAACAAGTTATTTTATTTTAAGGGGGGTAGACATGAGTACGCACTAGGAGAAGTTTTAGATATCACCTCGAGAGCCACTGTTATAATCCCATAACTTCATCATTATAAGTTTTTTCTCGTTTACCCCAAACCCTTATTCAACTTTTATACCTGATTGAAGTTCATTACATATCTTTCCTTCTTATATCCTCAATCCTCAACGGTACCGTCAGGTGTCGTTCGTCGATAACCCTTATGCACCTAAGTCTTGTTGATAATCCTATCAGAATTTCAATCCTAGGAAATACCTTTGTCCTCAAGTTTTCACGTCTCAATGATGACCGGTATTTGCATTTGATTCTCCTCCGATTCAAGTCACCCTCCTTGAACTAACTCTTCTTTCGTAGAACTCGATTTCAATTCTATGTTAATTACCCGTTCTGAACATTTGACATTGATAAAATCTTTGCCATCGTTTATCTTCTCTCGATTCTGAAACTATACTATGTTGTAGTAATTTTTGTGAATTCTTTTGTACACTCTTAAAATCCTTACCAGGGAAGTAGACTTGGATACTTGAATTGAAGTACGTTAGGCCGACGTAAGTTTATAGCAAATATCTGGTTTGGTTGCCTACTGCTTAACATCTCTTTTATCAGAATCTAATTCTACTGGATTAGTTACGAGGACATTTGTTTAAGTATTATTCACTGTCCTCCTTTTGCTTCACCTACATTTGAACCCTAAATAACCACTCGATTCTTGTCAACGGTGACTGCCTTAACCGTGACCATTTGACCTCGTCCGACCTATCTTTTGAACCATTCAGGAATCTTTCCTTGAATCTCAGTAAAGGATTTGTTCACCTTCCCTATGCCATTCTAACCCCCAGCCACGTATTGTGCAGTCTAGTACATCATTCAAAATTCTCGGCTAAACGCTTGGCCACTCACCACCCTAGGTCACTTCTCCTAAGACCAAGATCGATGAGAAATGATAGTTATTAGAGTTTAGCGCTTTCTCGAGAATCTCGGATCATGCACATCCTCAGAAGAACGACCTAACACATCATCGAGTCACAAAGTAGATCTTTACATGGAGTTAAAGCACAAAATGTCTGCCAATGTTCGCACTTAAGGTGTTTGGAAGATCAATAACCCCGACTGCAAGAACTGCTAAGTAAAGGCTTACGCAACATCTCTAACGGAGACCTACACAAAGGTTCCTATCGTTATCACTGATAAGGCTCGCATGAGAACCGCAGGAGTGTGGTACGTGAAAGTACAATGAAAACGCTATGAAACTTGGAAGTAACGTAGGACTACGCGGTCAAAATTCGATGGTTTTATCCATACCTATTCTAGTTAGGTCCCTATGTGTTATGTACCTCGCTCTTTGTAATCATTTTAAGAAAAACTTGTATCCTCAACCGGTTATGTACTCGAACTTGAATGTTATGAAATACAAATGAATAAATCTTAAATTAACTCTCCGAGATTCTAAAACCTAGAAACAATTAAGACTTAAAAAAGATGACTCACCAGCCGCAACACTTTCCCTATTTATTCAGATGACAGGTAGACGACCTAACCAGCAGCGGCCAGTAGATGGACCCGTAGACGGAGAAGTGTTAGGGTTAGCCCAGGTCTTACGTGAGCTTGCCACCAGCATTAACCTTCCTGACATCCAAGATAGGGCATGGTTCTTATTCGAACTCAGAAAACAACGAGCCCCTACATTCAAGGGAGGAGCTGAACCGAGAGTAGCCGAAGAATGGCTAAGAGCTGTCAAGAAATTATTTAACTCCATGGGAGTGCAAACCAATGCCGATCGAGTAGCTTTAGCAGCACATTTACTGGAAGGAGATGTCGATTACTGGTGGTTTATGATCGACAACACCTAAGATGTGGCAACTCTGACTTGGAATTAGTTTGAAGAATTATTTTTAGAAAAGTACTTCCCAGGTCCCTTTCGACAAGGACAAGTCAGAGAATTTCTGGAGCTAAAACAAGGATCTATGTTAGTAACCCAGTATGTCAACCGCTTCGAAGAGCTGAGCCAATTCGCCACAACCATCATATCGGACAAAGAATCAAGGGCACGAAAGATCGAGTGGGGCTTAGAGCCCTATATCCGAACTAGGGTCATCTACTTACAGCTTCTGACTTACACTCAAGCAGTGCACGCAGCCTTATTGGCAAAAACAGACTTAGCTGACTCTAGAAGGATTTGGAACCGAAAGAAAGGAAACACCAGCTCTGAAGGACCAGTAAAAAGGCCAGTTCCAGTGGCTAGGAGCTTCCCTTGCCCCACTTCCACCCAAGGTTCAAACCCTGGGGTCCCTCTTTCCCATTTAACTACCCAAAAAAAAAAGAGCAACCGAGTGTTCGTTCCAAAGAAGCCATATCAACAGGAGAACAGAAAAGAGCAGCCAAGGAACTCCTCTACCAAATTTATAGTCTGCTTTAAATGTCATCAACTAGGACATAAGAGGTCTGAGTGCCTACGCCTAGGATATAGGACTCTAAACAACCACTCCCAGCAGTGGAGGCAACCCCAGCACCAGTCACCAAAGTACTCGCAGCCAGTTCAGGTAGCCCGACTGGCAACTAACCAACGAAATAGGAGGGGAAGGCCACCGCTTAACAAAAACCAGAGGCCCCACGGAGGACGCATCTTTGCTCTGCAGAAGGAGGAAGTAGAAGGCACCCAAGTTATGCAAGGTATGTTCGTGTTATTCAATACTTTAGTGAAAGTGTTGTTCGATTCTCGAGCATCCCATCTTTTTCATATCTTTGGCATGTAGGCAATCTCTGCCCATAGAACCCAAAGTGTTAGATCAAACTCTAAGCGTCGATACACCCTTAGAATATCAAACGCGAGTAGACTTTATTTGTAGAGCGTTCATGTTGAGAGTACCAACACCCTTATGCCATTCGACCTGCGAGTCAGGGATTTTAACAAATACGACATGATTTTCGAAATAGACTGGCTCTCTGGACATCACACTATCATCGATTGCCAATAGAAGAAGATATGGGCAGAAGTAAAGAATGGCACTATTGTACAGATTTAAGAAAAATGACATGAAAGCCCGACACAAAGTAACGCGAAAGTGTGTAGATCAAGTAACTTCAATGTAAGATCAGCTTACATGCTTGGCGATACAAACGCATTGGCAACCACCGAGTTACCACGAGTTGTATGTGAATACAAGGACGTAATTTCGAGGAGAGATCAATAGAAATCCAAGGCTAGGTACTCCGGAGGAAAAGCGATTCTGTTAATATAAGCTCTGGGGCTGCACCACGGAAGTAAGAAAGCCAAGATGAGAATGCACAATGCTAGTAAATCATCCACAATCATTCACACGATGAAGTATGATACGAAATTTCGAGGATGAATTTTTTTGGGGGTAATTAACGAAATTTGTTTAAGGGGGTAGTTTGTAACAATTCGGTACATACCCTAATTGTAACAATGCGGTTTATAACTACCCGTGTAGCGATCCAACCCAAACCCTAGTATTAGCAATGGTTAGCTGACGAGACCTTAGGTCGCTAGAAGGATAAAAACCCTAACTCAATCCGAAATCCTAATTCGACCCGAAAATTCTAGAAAGATCAGATACTCAAAGGTAAAGCTCTAATATTCAGAGAAGACTCCTAACATTCTAAATTAAGTAAATAACATGAAATATAAGATTAAAAATAAAAAATTTTCATAATTAGGGTAAAATGACCATTGTGCCCCTAGTACAGTAAAAAGTCTTAAAAAATTTAAAATTTGACACATAGACACCTTAAATCAGATATTTAAATACAATTAAGCAACAAAAGACAAGATAATATCAAAAAATGACAAAAATGCCCTTAGTGGCCAGCCACATTGGAGTTTGTGCCCAAAAAGTGACTTTTTACAATTTTTAAGCTCAAAAATGAGAAAAGCTGTTTGGGCTAGCTTTTTTTCTAACTTTTTGGCTTAAAAGCCAAAAAAAAGCCAACTAGTTTGGCTTATTAGACGTTTTTCTACTTTTTATTTCTACTTTTTCTACATGATTTGATATCTACTTTTTTACAAAAAAACTAAAAAGTTTAAAAGTTACCAAAAAAAGCTAATCCAAACACAGGTGTGCCAAGACTTTTTATACAAGTAATATATATAATAATATAATAATATAGGTTAACAAAAGTAAACAAATTATTATTTAAAATTTCTACACAATAAATAAGTCAAAAAGTCAATTCTTGTCAAACTAGCTTAAATTGACTTAAAAACTTATACCTATTTAATTAGTTGCTATAAAAATTATGATAATTCACGGAAAGACTAAATTAATCATAAACATACTAAAATAATAGATTTTAGTAAGCAAAGATACCAAAAAGATATACAAAATTAATATTTTAGGCGCTTTCATGCACAAAATGGTACCAAAATACAACTTAAACCCCAAATTATGCAATACTAGATTTTGGTCTGTCCCAAACAGCCTTGGCAGACTTTCTCTCTGCAAAAATCTAAAAAATCAATTCTTAAAAGAATCCCACCTACCATGCAACCAATGAAAATTGAAAAAAATTAAATTAAAGTTTACACATCAATAATTGTTTCCACTACCAATTTTTCTATAAAACCATGACCTAAACGCACTCTCTTCTCCTTCTTATTTCGTGCAACATAGTGATAGAGAGGGTCCAAAAAAAATATTCTAAATGCTCTAAGAGAGAAAAGAAGGAGAGAAAGAAGAAGAGAGAAAAAAGAAGTTAGAAGGATTAAGGTGGTGTGCAACAAAGCCAAGTCCTAGCCATCGACCATTTTTAGGTCTTCAAACAAGTAAGTAAATTTCTTAAACCCTCTGCCATTCTCTCATAAAATAATCCACAATCCATCTCTATAAATAATCCTAAGAATACGAAACAAAATTTCACTCAAAAAGGCGTCGTATGAGTAGATTAGGGGCTGTTCATGCGAGATCAAGTGTTGCATGTGTTTGCATGTAAGTGTTTTTGAGTTTTATGGCTTGAACATACTTTGGAACTTTGGTATGTATGAATACATTACATGCATACAAAGAAAATACATTAAATTTAAACCTATTATGAGCCAAGTTACTGAAATCTTAAATAGCCTGATTTTTTGGGTATACTAACTTTCTGCCACGAACTTTAAACTACCATAACTAATTGTAGAAAAATGGTCTAAATGTAATATTTATGTCTAGACCTATATTTTTAAGTTATCTTTCATACAAAATTGGTTTGAAGTGATTTCATTGGGTAGAACTCTAGATATACCATTTTTACTAAAGAGCGTCGTCAGAATTTGATCACTCTGAGTTGCAGACATAAAAACCTTAGGTTAGAGTGAGAAGCGAGCTTAGGTAAAAATATAAAACTTGTAGATAACATGTTTAGCTTACTGCCCACCAAAAATGAGCCAACAATATGAAGTCTTGATGGGTCAAAATCCTTCCTAAAGTTACTATTGTGATTCAGTAACTGATAGAGTTCTCTGCCACACATTTTTGTAGGACCAAAAACTTACGTTTTTAATAGTCAAATCCAAAAGTGGCTTTCATTAAAAATGTAGTTAACATATTAAACTAGATACTGAGCAAAAATCAGCCTAAAATACTCTCGGATGGTCCCCCAAAGGTTTTGTGCGTTTTTTGTTGAAAATCGGTTCTGCTGAACCTTTTAATACTAAATGAACTCATTTTATAGAATGGTCAAAATCATCAACTTATTCCAAATAACTATCCTTAGCACAAAACATGAAACTTGTAGGGGATACCTTAAACTAAGACCTCCCCAAAAATCAGACCCATAACCCTTGAATTTATGCCCCAAAACTAAGGCCAACAGAGGCCCAAATTCTGTATTTTTCTCTGTAAAGTGCTGAATGATTTTCTCTTAATTAAAATAAATGACCCAATTGCCCTAGGATTTGACATTAATATTAAATATGAAAGTTGTAAAAAATATTTTTATCTAATTATTGTTCAAAAATTAGAAATTCACTCCATATCTAAGTACCTCAAAACACTGTTGTAACTTTAACGTTAACGATTAAACATTTACCTAAATTTGGCTAAGTATATGAGTAGCATGTTACATTGTGAAATTTGAATATATGGACTTTAAATGATTTATGTGAATGATTGGTGTATGAAATTAATAATTTGATGATTAGAAACCATGCTGATAGGTTGGATCCATGTCATATAAATTATAACTTGTGCTTCGTATACTTCTACCTATGCTTTAGTGAGTTGTACCTTGTGCTATACTATATTTAGATACTATGCTATATATAATTGTACATGAGACGTATGTGTCACATTATAAGCATTGTCACATTTGCATTTCGGCAAATTGGAGTCCTTTTCGTATCTCCCGTTGTGGATTAGGTTATATTAAAATTATTCTTTTCTCGGCTCCTAGTCTAGGGTGTTTCTGATATCCATTTTTGTAACTATTTTGGGTTATATTCCCTCTGAGCACCTCAGGTGTGTCTCCGGTGTTCAAAAAAAAAGATTTGTTATTTATGAATATTGTTGGGCACCATGGGTTCATCACTAGCACTCTAGTTTTGGTAATTTAGATTTTGGGTTGATACCAAGCGAGCATCCTAGTTTTAATATGGGTAACCCTATAAAGTCCCATCACGGTATTGACAATAAGTTCCTGAGGCGACAATAACATAAAGCTCCATCACGACAAATGACAATAAGTCTCTGAGGCAGCAATGACAACAAGTCTCATCACGGCGATGACAATAAGTCCCTGAGGCGACAATGATAATAAGTCCATACAAACAATAGAAATAAATCCTAGAGTAGAACTCCTGTTTTTATTTCTGAATACAAGTCGGGTTGGGCACTTACATCGCATTCATTTGCATCATGCACCGGTATACTTGTTTGTCTCATTGGCCTTAAATTGTATTGGGTGTTATACGATATGTATTATATGATATTTTTTTGTGAGTTTGTTAGAAGGTTTAGGAAATTTGGTTATGAATTTTGGCTCATGGCATTCGTGCCACAGGTGAGTGTGATGAGTTCTTTGAGAAAGTCGCCCCCAAAGAAGAAGACGAAATTGAAGAACAGAGTGAGTGGTAGGAGCCAGCGGATCCCAACATTGCTAGTTGAAGAATTGATTTTTTACCTTTTATTCGTTTTGTTCAGTTTCCACGAGCGTGTTGTAATTTTTGTTAAATTTTCTAGTGAAACTGTAATCGTTATTTACTTATGAACAGTTTAGAACTCTTAATGATGTAATATTTATGATATCTAAATATGAATGAATGGCTAGGATATCATCCTTATCTATACTTATGTATGTTCCGACGTGCCCGAATGACGGAACGTCACACCTAATGAATAAATGCTCATTCTATAGCCCGACACGAAAAGCACATATTTTCGATTTTTCTCGGAAACATCGATTGGTGGGCCGCCCAAGAGCACGTTTTTACGAGGATTAACCCAAAGGAAGAGCCTATCTTATATTGCGCAAGTTTTCGATATTTTACCAAGGAGTAACTCGTGCCCAAACTTAATTATTCAATCTATTCATATGGTACTTTAATTAAGTCATTCACAATTAAACCAACGCGAGTCCAACCGTCGACTCGGTTCTTCTCGCCAAACCCGAAACCATTAAGGTTTCAATTATCAACAATTTAAATATCTTTATCATTCTCATATTTGAATTAATATAGTAAAATATAATCAATTCCCATATTTCATACCATTATTTACATCCATAATTCATAAAATTTATTCAAAGTTTCCAACCCCACACTTCATCGTTTTCACTCATTCCCACGATTCATGAAATTAAAATATCAATGGGTTAATACAAGCCATAATTTATCAAAAATTCAACTAATTTCATCATTCAGGTCCAACAACCCAAAAATCCCAACAATCCCAAAATCCCCAAATTTTCATGAATTTAATTCAAATCAAACCCTAACTTTTCATATCACAAAATTACAACTCTCCAATGATAATATCATGATGGAATTACATGGCCTTGGGCTTCCATGGCTGCCCAGAATGGTTCAGAAGAGGAGAAATGGGGTTTTGATAGTTCTGCTAATGTAGGCAAGGTGTTCGACAAATTGCCCCAACCAAAATCTTGGGCCTCGTTGCTTATGAACCACAACATATTCAGCGCCAATCTTGAATTTATGGAATTTAAGAACCCAATCCACCCTGAGGTTGTGGAAATTACAGGTGATTTTGTTGACTACAAGTCTTGGGAACCCTGCCTTGTGGGATATTTCTTAGACATAGACATGGCTTTTGGTCTGGTTAGAGCCACGGTCAGAACTTTGTGGGGACAAGAGGATTTGGTGGATGTATATGGTACTGGCAAGGGATTTTATATCTTCAAATTTTGTAATTCAGAAGCCATGGAGAACATCTTAAACAAGGGTTCTTGGCACTTCTCAGGTAGGCTCTTGATCTTGAAACGATGAAAAATGAGGCTTAAGCTTTCTAAAGAGGCTATCTCTACAATTCCTATTTGGGTAAAATTCCATGAACTTCCTTTTGAATTCTGGAATTCTGAATGCCAGAGTAGAATAACAAGTGCAATCGGTATTCCTCTCTATCTGGATAGGGCCACGGATACGAAGCAGCACATCTCCTATGCGCGAGTTTGCATTGAAATTGATGCCGCTAAATCTTTGCCACATTCAGTATTGGTTAAGTGTGAAGGGGATGTTGTGGACGTTCGCGTGGAATACCAAGGGTTACGCTCGGTTTGCTCTCGGTGCAAAGCTTTTAGCCATGTCTTTAGTAAATGCAAAGATGCTCCTTTGGAGCGCCAGCATGATTGGATTCGGGTTGGAAAAGGGAAGGAGGTTTCTTTAGTTCCTAGTGAGGAGGTGCTGAGTAAGGCGCTGAGTAAGGCGCATTTATGTGAGAGTTTTTCTCCGTCTCTCCTTACTGCTTTGGTTAAGGCGGAGGGTACCCCAGTGCCAGCTGGGCCCGAGGCTCGTGGGCGGAATGAGGTTCAAGAAGTTGTGGTAATTGGAGATCAAGTGATGCAGATTAACACTGACGTGGAAGTAGGGGAGAGCGTTGTAATTGATGAGGTTGCTTCTCAAGAGCCGCAAGGAAAGGAAGATGGGGACGTAGAGTCTGCTTTGAATTTGTAGACCCCGATTGATGGTGAGCATGAAGCTCCTCCCTCTTCTTCTAAACAAAAGGCAGTGAGTAAGTAGTCTATGATGTCTAGTAGTAAGAAAAAGAAAAAACAGTCTTTTGGCCTGCGGTATGTCGTCTTGTAGTGTTTTTGGTTATGGGCTAGCTGATTGTAAGGCCTAGGGTATGCCCCTTGTATTTGTGTAGCCGTGCATTTTTCTTTTTTCTTATATACAAATTAATTACCAAAAAAAAAAAATCCAAACCTAGGGTTTAAAAATATAGATTTTTTTATACGTTTGATGTATAAACTCAAATATATAACTCATTTCTAACAAATCTTCATAGATAGTCATATATCCTACCTCTTAGATACTCAAAACACAAGATTCCAATCATAGGGAGCTTCAATCGACCAAACCTCCAATCGAGTGGCGAAGACAAAGATTCCAACGCGTGCGCCTCCAACCTCCAACCTTCAACCTCCAACGGGTGTTCTATCGGGAGGGAAGCAAGAGATCACCTCCAAAGAAGCAAGAGAAGCTCAAGGAGCACTCAAAACTCAGATCTAGAGGCTAGGGTTTTAGTTTAGAGAGAAAAGGAGATGAGAGAAATGATTTTAGAAAGCAGCAATCCCAACTTTAAGTTGCTCTTTGTTACAGACCGATCGCTCGGTCTTGAGACCGATCGATCCGTCTCTCACTGGAAAACACTCCAAGAAAAGAAAATGTACACCTAAACCCAAATTTTATTTCAACGCTTTACGGCTCGTTCAATCAACCCACGATAATTATTTTCATGTATTATCCAATATATAATTATCACCAACAATTATTAATATGATTAAATTTTAATTCTTTCACACAATTAAACACTTAACTATTTTTCACTAAAAATATCACAATAAGGTTTAATTAATCTTTTTAAATTAAAAGGAACCGGGTCCCTTCAAATAAATTATTACTTATTTAATTTTATTTATTTATTTATTTTGTGTAATTATTTTTATTTATTTTCATTGTTAGTATACTTTATTTTCTCGTTTGGTCAAACTATTATTCATACTTAAGGCAAGATAGTGATTTATTTTTGCACTTTTGGGTAATCAAAATGAGTAGCAGTATTGAAGATGGTTTTAAATCTCATTTAGTTTAGGATAATGAGTTATTACTTATTTAATTTTATTTATTTTCGTTGTTAATAAACTTTATTTTATCGTTCGGTCAAACTATTATACATACTTTTTCAATTCAATTCATTGAGACAAACTCTGAAAGAAAATTTTCTTTTCTAAAATTTGAAAAAGTTTGAAAAGATTAAAATAACCCAAAAAGTTGATTTTATTGTGTATGTTTACCTTCTTCTTCTTCTTTTTCTTTTTTACAGCTCCTCTCATCGACTGAATTCAAAAAAATAATAAAAAATAGCCAAACAATTAAAGAAAGTCCAAAAAAACAGACAAAATAAGCAAGAAAAACCAAATTTAAAAAAACAGACAAAATAAGCAAGAAAAACCAAATTTAATCCCAAACAGGGTTTTATTTGCAAAATCTTAAATGAGGAATTAACTAATAGCCAACTCGAGTAGACTAAATATTCGCTTGAACTGGTTTATCTTAACACACGAAAAATACAAAGAGATCAAAACATTGGCATTGTAGATGAGGTGCTTGCTGCCTTGGAGGTTTGGGGGCGTGTTGTAGGGCAGTGCTGTATGGTGTTCTAGGCATAGGCTGTCATCACTAAGTTGAGGGGAAAAGATGGCCAAGAAGCCATCCATACCTTCTGGATGATGATTGAATGGTTAGCATGATGACGGAAGAGTCCAGAATTGTGGTTTGTGAGATTTGTGTATGAGAGAGACGTTTATTACCACCATTTTGGGAGCAAGTCCAATTAGGCACAATATCTCAATCCAACCAAACATCATACGGGAACAACAAAAACGTCGGGTCAACATGAGCTATATGGTCGTTCGAAATACAAATCGACAATCAGATAACTTTTCACAGTATACACACTAGCAAATTGGTCGTACCTAAAGACATCACCAAACATCATCTAATGATAGTGGGGCAGCGATAGCACATAAAGAAAGAATCGGAGGAAGGAGAAAGAAGATGAATGAATTTGTCGTAGACAAAAAGAGATTAGATATGAAAAGTAAAATTTTGTTTGAGAAAGGGATTTGAAATGAATGTGTGAATAAGAGATGAAAATTTGAAATGAATTTGTCAAGGGAGGGGGGAGTTGAATGAGCCATAGCTAAAAATAGTAAAATTAATCTCATCTCTAATTTTTTTTATAAGTTCTCATTATTAAAAAAATATTTTCAAAAAATAAGCTTTTGACTGGATCTAAGCTTGAATAGATCTCAGCTGCTTCTTTCAAAATGTGGTATGAGAAAGAGAGAATATATTTTCAAAATGTAAACTTTCAATCGTAGGATCCAAGTTAGAATTAATATTAACCTCTCTTTTCAAAATGTGTTAGATGAGAGAATATATTGAAAACTAATGAGCTATTTTATTATATAGGTGTGGGTGGCTGTATATGTGTATATATATCCAAAAACCAAGAGCAAGCACACCAACCTAGGGACTATAGTGTCATTTTACAATAGGGCACTGGAACTAGTTCCATTTGTTTCACTGTTTTCCTGTAGGACATATCAGTTTACAGTTAAGAACAAAATGTGCATGCCAAATTGTTTTACCGTGACCAGTTTTAGATAGGACTGTCTAACCATCACATGCAGCAGAACCATGTAGTCGAGATTCACATGCGAAATTCAAAACCAAGTTTCTAATAAAAAAAATAGTACAAAATATATGCTCTGGTAAGCACAGAAGGGACCGAAGAATTAACTGAAACACCTGTGTTACTTGCAATGTTGTTTTTAGCTGCTAAATTGTAAAACACGATGTTTCGGACTGTACAGCCGAAGAACACCTTCAGTTGCATATACAGTCTTCATTCTCTCCCTCAGAGATGATTTTGAGAAACTCCTAAACTTTTCCCCATCCACTGGTGATTCCTCAGTCCACGGAAGAACAAGTTTCTGCAGTTTCATCCTCGCTGAAACTAGAAGGCATCTCCACTGCAGATCTAAAGAGCATACCAGGTCATGTCAGCAAGAAAAGTTAAATTATGGGCAGATTTGCTTAAAGGGATAGACTACGAAACAAATTGGTCCCACTTCAAAATAGAGTCCCAAGTTCTGTAGCGGGGTAAGAATAGGGGACAATTTATGGCAGACACATGGGTCCCACATGCTTTTTAGTCCGTTATTTGGTTTATCAATTTTAATCCTGAGAATGTTTCACTCGTATGAGTTATACGGATATATGGAATTAAATTGAGATAACTAATACCAAGGGAACGGTGGGAATGTGAGTATTAAATTTCTTTTTTTTTTTCAACAACCATGGGGATTAAATTTCTTCGGACTATTTTCTGACTAAATTTATCTGTCAAAATAATTCTCTCTTTATTCAATTATTTATCTCATGCTAATCAAATATACAAAATAATTTTACGATATAACTTATTCCTTAAAATTCTATTTATAATCCCATGGTTAACTTATCCTTCCCAATCCTATCTATTATCTTATCCCATCCTTTTATCTTCCTTTATCCCATTTTCCCATTATATAGCTCATTCCCCTTTTTTCCATGGGATAACTCATCCTGCTTTATCCCATGGTATAACTAACTATATACATGTACGTATACATGTATGCATGTATAAAATATGTAGATAATTCATAATAAACCAATCATCAAAGA
>JAULJZ010055209.1:0-13809 GCA_032270985.1 Heliamphora pulchella
AGCAGAACTCAACAGTTAATAGGCGGGAGCAATGCAAGGATGGGTGATTCCCTGAAAAGAACAAAACTGTGAGGGCTTTTACCAAAAGCGGACAATATCGTTGCTATGTGAAAGGTCGGGGTGTTACAAGTTTCCCCATGATCGGTAAAAAAACAATGTTTTAACAAGACAAGATTACCTGTTAGCTTCAACAAAACCCAATGTAGCATTCCCCAAAACTAGCTCCAAAGCCAACCAGTAAATTTTAAGTCATAAGTAGGACCCAACAATGATTAAATGAACTAAAAGAAGTGTTTATTCATGCTATGGTTTTCCTGCAGTGTTGGTGGATTCACTGATGGCCAAGACTAAAGATTGGGAAGAAGAACGAAAGAAAGCTTTCTTATATGATGAGGTAAGGAATACAGGTATTCTATCAGCATTCCTTGGCATTTTACTCTGCAAGTTGCAAAAAGCAGTGTGAATTGTCCCTAGAAATTTTAACTGGATATATCAGACTATACAGCAGAGCCAGTAGCAATTTCTGATAAAAATTATTAACACACAACACTGCTGAATGCCAATTTCAAGATTCTATAGACACATTCATAGAGTGCTAAGTAGAATCCAACTTATCTCTCCGCTGGTTCTTATGTATCTAGAAAACAAAAACATCTCGTCCATGCTTCCACAAATCCATACCTAGGTGAAAAACCAAACCATTGTTTTTGTTATTATTATCAGTTTCTTTTACCAGCTTGGCAGCTTCAATAACAGATGATAGAAAATGCCATTCCACTTCAATTGACTTCAACCAAATTGCTAAATCACAAGTCAAAAGAGAATAAAAAAATAGTACTGACCGAGGATTCCAACTACTTCATATAGAAAGCGTGAAATTGGTGACACAAATGAAAGCAGAATTTTCAGTTGGGTATTTCAATAATGCATTCTGCCATTCCAAAAATAAGAAAAATCATGCTTACATGGGTGATGACTGCTCTTTTAAGGTACCTCTACTGGCAATGTTGGAAGACTACAACATGTTAAGACAGGAAAGGGAAGCAGAAAAGCAAAGACAAAGGGTCAGTATCATTATCATTACAAATGTTATGAAGTTCATATCTATTTTCAAAAACAAAAGAAGGTGCAATGTACAAGCCATCCCCACCCCCTTCTCCCTGGAGTAACTGCTCTCTGACTAAGCTCACCTCCTCTCCACAGGAAAAGAAGAAGGTTCAGAATCAAGTAGTAGTTGGCCAAGAAAATTCGTTTGGGTCCAGGCCTAGCACCAGCAGTAGACATTTATCAAACAGATGCTTAAATGAAGGTTCTAACAATGCTACCCCAATAAACAGAAGGCTTTCCCTGAGTATACAGCAGCTAGGATCAAGTAGCACCAACTCAGCAACCCAAGGTATACCCTTCATGAAAGAAGGAAAGAAGACACATACCCAAATGATAATTGCACGAACTGGCCTTGCTTCTCATCACAGAGAAGATGCAGCTTCAGTAGTCTCAACATTTTCCGGCCCCTTATCGCCATGAATTTAGTAATATACATGAGGCCTCAAATATGATGAGAATTCATGGGGTATAAATTAAAGAAAGCTCTCATTTCTTATAGATCCTGCTCAAGAATAACTCAGCTTTTAAGTCAGTTTTCATTGAATAATTATGTCCACCGAGTCATTAAGTCTAAAAGCAGTCACTTTTGTCCAAATAATGCCGAGGGTTTGGTTTGTATCCAATTCACCACTTCCAGTGTCTTGCATAGGAAGGACCCAGGACTGTGTAAAGGCCTGTCTAATTATGTATTGAATATTTGGAGAAGGGCCCCCACCTTGAAACTCACGGGATTTTGGATAGCATGTGAAAATAAAATTCATGGTTTGGTTAATTTGCTAGATCTGCATTGTAAAATGTGGTATTACATGAACCAATTAATTTCACATCTAAATGCATACTAGCATAGTGAAGCACTGGCGAATTTGCCCGTGCCTAAAGGAACTATCGAACATGTTGATGGTGGCATAATGCCATTGGTGGTACAACGGTCATGCGAAAAGATAGAACAAAACATAAAAACAAATAATGAATAAATTTGTCTTAGGGAGATAAATTTGAAATAGTAAATAGGTTTGTCCAAGGAAGAAATTTGAAATGGATTTGTGAATGAGAAAGGAGGACTAAAAATGGGTTTGCCAAGCAAAAGAGAACAGAAGAGAAATATGCAGGAAATGGATTTGTGAATGAAAAAGGACTAAAAATGCGTTTCGAAGCCAAAGAGAAGGAGAGAGAAATATTCAGGAGTTAAAAATGATATACAAGAGTAGAGAGTATATTTTTTTAAAAGTGAGCTTTCGACTGTAAGAGCTAACCATTTTTATCATGTATGATATTTTTGAAAAGTGAATTATTTCATTATATAGACACGTAGATTTATGTGTGGAGAGAGACATAAAATGCTTTAGCCATGCTGGACATTTTTGCCACGCAGGACATTTTTAAAAAGTATGAGATTTTATTATGATATTTTTGAAAAGTGAATTATTTCATTATATAGACGCGTAGATTTGTGTGGAGAGACACACATGAAATGCTTTAGCCATGCAGTACATTTTTGCCACGTAGGACATTTTTAAAAAGTATGGGCTATTTTATTATTATAATATATGGATTTTATGTGTAGAGAGATTGACATATAAAATATTTTTGCTATGTAGGATATTTTCATAAAACATAAACTATATTATTATATAGATATATGTCTATGAACAGAGAGGACAACCAAAGGGGTTTGGGGAAAGGTAGGGAGAGCGAGAGAGACTTTTGGGGGGGGAAGATAGTGACAGAAGGCTGAGATTTAATACCAACCATTTGATTGACACATAGATGTTAACATTAATGTTCTGGTCCATTGTATTATGTAGATGTTTTCAAGTAAGGAGCATCAGTTCCTTGATGGTGAATTGTGCCATGCATCAACTCACTATGGGCATGAGTGCACTAGAATCTAGGGATTGAAAATGACATGATATAAAGCCATTAAGATGCAAGACTTGAAATGCAGCATATGTACTTAAAGAAAGAAGAGACATAAACTAATCCACGAGAGATAAAAAAAATATATATTTTTATCAACCATTCAATAATCCAAAATATAAGCTTAAGATCTTTAAATAGGCTATTAAAATAACAAAAGATAAAGATGACAAATAAAGATAATTAATCGTATCTAAACAAATCTTATCAAAACAAATTTTTTGAGATAACTCCTAATAAACAAGAATTTTAAGATATTGCTAACTAAAACAAGATAATGTCAAATTATCTACTAAAATCAAAGTGCATAATCATCATCAATCCATAGGGACACTGATGTGACACTCTCCCGCGCCTGCGCCGATAAACCTGTGTAACTTGGGTGTGGACCCTAATGTCTGCACAAACTCTTCGGAGATGAGCAAAACTCGACTCCGTTGAGTGGGGAATGATGCTGCTCTGGTAGAACTCGAGTAGACTTGGGGTGAACGAGATAACACTGAAGGCTCCCCTCCTTAATCCACACCCTCTGATCATCCAAAATATCATCAATGTGGTCTTTGTGTGCCGAAAATGTAGGTAAAGGAGCTGGGTCTGGGATTGATGGGGGTGGTGGTGGAGCAAAAGGGTCGGTGAAAGGAATAGTAGGTATGAAAATAGGGTCCTAATATGCAACCAAATCTTCAAAATTAAATGTGGAACTTATCTCATTGTTAGGTGGGAGATCAATGACATTATGCACTGAGGCCAACTCGTTTCAACACTTTGAAATGTCCTGCACTACCATTGTTAGGTGGGAGATCAATGACATTATGTACTGAGGCCAACTCGTTTCAACACTTTGAAATGTCCTGCACTGCAATTTTCAAACAGTTCCGAGAGGGAATCGCTCAGCGGACTCAAATAATGGCATAGTCACCAACCTATTAGCGTGGATTTGATACTTGGTGTTACTAGCTTGAATTTGCTGGCAAACTTTAACATGTAATTCATGAATATGGTGGACAAATGCTTTAGCTGACTCTGAGACCCAAATGTGTGAATTCAAAGGAAGAATGTTAATGGGCTTTCCAGGTTTATATCCATGGACCACCTCAACTCATACCAATGAATCGATTCTCAAAACTATTATAGGCGAGCTGGGCGGTGGGTACAATAGAATCCCAATCTCGATTATAGTCGGGCACTATGCAACATAAAAGGTTGCCTAGACTGCGCTTAACAACCTCAGTTTGGCCATCTGTTTGAGAGTAATAAGCGGTACTAAATTTGAGTTTGGTACCAATCATAAGCCACAGAGTTTTCTAGAAATAACTCATGAATCTCACGTCCCTATTAGAAATACACCAGAAATAAATCTTGAATCTCACATCCTTATCAGAAACAACAGTTTTAGAAAAAAAACAAACAATTTAATAATTTCAGCAAAATAGAGCTTGGCGATTTTGGAAGTATCAAAGGTTTTAAAGCACAGGAAGAAATGGGCCATTTTAGAAAAGCGGTCAACCACCACACAAATATAGTCATGTTTGCAAAAAGTACATGGTAAACTAAAGACAAAATTTATACTGACATCCTACCAAGGGTAATCCAAAACAGGTTAAAGGGTACAAAAGCCCATTTTTGTTTGCAATATTTGACTAATTGACAAGTGTAGTATTAACCAACAATTTTGGCAATATCTTTTCTGAGGCTAGACTAATAAAATTAATGTTTTGCCTCAATAATGGTCCTAACTTCCCAAACTAAGAAATCATGTACAGGGGAGCGTGGGACACAACTTATTGGTTTGAAACAGATAGCCATCTTGAAGGAAAAAAATTATTACTGGCAAGGCATGGATCATCAGTCAAGTGTGCAAAAATGCGGCCACAATCTAGACTCGTGTGATAATCCGCATTTAAACGTTCAAAACCGACGATTTGGACATCCATGATGGAGAGCATATAAACGCGACGGCTAAGGGCATCGATCACTTTATTAGCAGATCCAAATTTATGTTTAAGCAAGAAAATGTAGGCTTGAAAAAACTCCATTCAACGGCCATGGCAAGGATCCAACTTCTTTGGGGGGTTGAGGTACTATAGAGTTTCGTGGTTAGAATAAAGCACAAATTCATGTGGGATGAGGTAATGACGCCAATGACGTAAAGCTTGAATAACAACATACAATTCCTTGTCATCAGTATAGTAGCGTCGCTTGGCATTAGTAAGCTTTTCGCTGAAATAAGCAATTGGATGACGCTCTTGGCCTAACACACAACCAATGCCAATTCTTGATGCATCACACTCCACTTCAAAAGGTAGCACAAAAATAGGTAATCACATAACCAGTGTCACTGTCATACTAACTTTGATTTGCTAAAATGCACGAGCAACTATATTGGCTCACACAAAATCGCCTTTCTCAAGGCAGTCAGTAATAGGGGCCATAATTGTGCTTAAGCCTTGTATGGAACACCGATGAAAGGTAGTCAGTCCATGAAAACTACACGCGTCATTTAGTGTTTTGAGTTCAAGCTAGTAGACAATGCTTTGATCTTATTGGGATCAACTAACAATCCATTAGAAGAAACGACGTTCCCCAAAAAACGACTTTATCAACCAAAAAAAACATGTTTTGAGGTTTGCAGATACTGGCTTCTTTCAAAGCCATGCACATTTGCCGAAGTCCAAAGATGGTCTAAATGTTGAGCACGGGAAGGGGTATATATGAGGATGTCGTCGAAGTAGATGACAAGAAATTTGCCCATAAATGGTCAAAGCACTTGTGCCATGACTAGCAAAAAGGTGCTGGAAGCATTAGACAATTCAAATGCCATGACCAGCCACTGATATAAACCATCTTTGGTTTTGAAGGCGATTTTTCATTCCTCATCGAAACGAACTTGTATTTGATGGTAACCGCTTTTAAGGTCGATTTTAAAAAAGATAATAGCCAAAGACATCATATCGAGCATATCATCATGTTAGGGAATGGGAAAACTGTTGATGCGAACAATATATGAATTTTATATTTAAGATATTATATTATTTAAGATATTATTTTATTTTACTTCCCAGTTAATTAGGATATTATATGATTTTGTTTCTTTTAGTTAGGGATTCAAGTTTCTTTTTTTAATTAAGGTTTAGGTCTACAAATAAGAGGTCCTATTGAATTAATGTATTAAACAGACTTGGATGAATAATAATTGACTTGAAAATTGTGTGATTTTTTCCTCTTTTTTATGTCTTCTCTCCCTATTCTTTGTTCTTCTTCTAATCCCTAATCCCTAATCCCTAATCCCTATTCTCCTTCTAATCTATTGGTGCTGAATCATTTGGTATCATAGCCGAATCAATCCATTACCAAACCATCGTTTTTTTTCTACCATCTACTACAACCCGGTTCTGATCTACTAGAATCCAGTCCTCTTCGACTCAAAAAACTTAGTCGACCAAAGCCTTCGTCGCCGCCGTAGTCACTTGCACCTCATCTACTACCTCGCAACGCCACTGTTGCCTTGCCAAGCCCCACCACCAGCCACCATTGCTGAAGTCGACCTTCCTTGCCTCACGTTACTACTGCCGCCTTCAATTGCCACCGCTATCATCGTCAACCATTGATGATCAACGACGCCATCGCCACGCCAACCACTAGTTGCCCATGTACATCAGTGCCGACGTCGTTGACCATTAACGCCATCAATGCCGCAAGCTGTCGCCACCGCCTTGGAACGTCACCACCATCGCTGCCTCCCTGTCAAACCCTTGCACCCTCTTCGCCCTCACTGCGCTACATCGCCACTAGAAACCCAGACGTCGCGTGCAAACTACAACGGAGAGAAGATCCAAGTTTCTTTTCAACCCGTCACAACCCCTTTTTAACTAAATCCAACCCATTATTTAAACCCGATCATTAAAACTTTAGTCACTCCCAACGGACCCGACTCCACCCGTTTGTTCGCCTGAGCCCAACCTTTTTTCCCAATCCATTCCGTCCATCTCATTTCTCTGTCTGCCCTTTCAACTTCGGTCAAACCCATAAAGCTTTCTCACCGCTGCTAGTTGCCCTATAAAATCTTCGCCATTAGTCGATGACAATTCTTTTTGCCACACGAAATTTTTGCCAAATCCCAACAACCAACTAAATTTGATGCTACCACCTCTACACAAACCAGGAAACTCCTACAGGCATAGCTTAGAGCTGTCGATTTTAAAACCAAAAAAAAAAGTCAAAAAAAGGTCCCAAAGAAAAGTGAGGGGAAAAAAGAGCCAAACAGGTAGGAGGAAAAAGGTGGAAAAATTCCAAAAAAAAAAAGAAGTCACTTTTATTTTGCTTTCTTCTTGCACCTCTCACACTTGATGGAGTGGTCGCAAACTAATAATTTGCATATATTTCATCGGTGCGCCAATCGAGTTTGTAAGATTATCATTTATGAAAGATGATATATCATGAATGCGATATCCAAAAAAGGTATTTGCCGGTTGAACCTTACGCCTAAACCACACCTACACGCCGACATTTGTTTTTGGCGGATGACATTTCTTTTTTCGTCACCCAAAAGTGTTTGGTTCCTATTGAAATGGGCAATTATTTTGATCAAATTTTGTGTGATGTGCTTCTCATGACTTGTACGTATGGGTTGCTTGGTTTAGGGATTGCAACGGGATAAGTTTGGGGCCGGGGTGTGTTCCACCACCCCCATCCCGTTTATTAGCGAGGCGGGATCTGAAAAAAATAATCGGGAAAGTGACAGGGCGGGGGCATAACGAAAAATTCATTTTTTACTTTAAAAGAGATCAATATTAATAATAATGATATGATAAGATATTAAAATAATAATATTAATCAATGACTAGAATTAATAATAAAGAAAAATAAGAAATAAAAGTAAAAAATTAAAAAAAATAATAATATTTTTGTATTTTAGTCCTTTTATATTGTTAAAAAATAAAATTTATATACATATTTATATATTAAATATATTTGATTATTTAATCAAGGGGGCGGGGCGGGCGGGGTGAGACGGGAAAAAACGGAACAAAAATTGCAAATACCGCCCCCTACCCGTTACCTAACGGATACGAGAAAAACCCGTACAAAATGGGGCGGGAGAAGTAAGGACGGGTAAATTGCCATCCCTAAC
The DNA here is from genome assembly GCA_032270985.1 of Heliamphora pulchella. Classification (NCBI taxonomy): domain Eukaryota; kingdom Viridiplantae; phylum Streptophyta; class Magnoliopsida; order Ericales; family Sarraceniaceae; genus Heliamphora; species Heliamphora pulchella. The sequence goes on from JAULJZ010055209.1 coordinate 8,156, forward strand.
TTGGTCATCTCTAGATGGACAAGTTGCATGCTGCCTATCATGTGAAAACTAATACTATTACATTCAGGTATAATGGCTAAACTATCTTGTTACAGCATGCTCATTCCAAACCAGATAGGGTATCAAGCAAGGCATCTCCCATCTCCCCACCTACTAAGCTACCATATTCCCCCATGACCCCAGAGCCATTATCTTCTGGTCTGGCTCTTGAGTCACCTGATAATGTTCCTCCTCTGCCTTCTGACATAGCAGCCTCAGATGTTCTTTTGTTACACATATCAAACAAAGCACCCTTGACAATCTTGAGTCTGAGAATGTTACTCCTCTTCAATCTTACAACCGTGCATGACACTTCTTTACAGCAAATACTTCTATCACTCGCGAAATCTCTTCAACATGGGCATCCAGTTCCTTTATCTTCTTCACCTACTGCTTCTCTCGTCACATTCGACCATATTGATTTTGTGAGTATTAAAAATTTTCTTTAAATTATCAAACCTTATTTTGTGGATCTTGTCAACCGGTCCACGTTCAAGCTTCATTGCCACAAGCAAAACCTGAAGCAGTTAACCTATTCACACTACCTAATTATTTGGCATGGCATGATCACATTCAGTACTTCCAATCGAACTCGAGTACAAGTTCTTTTTCTTAATGGAAGAAAATAATGCGGACAAAATATGGAATTTTATTTTTGAATTTTTTTCATTTCCCTTATACTAATAGGATATTATATTTAGGATATTATATTATTTAAGATATTATATTATTTTTCTTTTCAATTAATTAGAATATTATATGATATTGTTTCGTTTAATTGAGAATTCAAGTTTCTTTTTTTAATTAGGGTTTAGATCTATGAATAAGAAGTCATATTGATGTACTAAGCAGACTTGAATGAATAATAATTCAATTGAAAATTGTATGATTTCTCTATACTCTTTCTGTCTTCTCTCCCTAATTTATGTTCTTTTAATCCCTAATCCCTATTCTCCTTCTAATCTATTGGTGCTACATCAACGGTATTTAGCCGTGATCATTGATTACACGACTATTGGCACACATTCTCAAGATCTCATCCTTATTTGGGGTTAACAAGACAGCACAAAACAAGGACTCGTGCTTTCTCGAACGATATCCTTGCAAAGTTCATTCACCTATTGTTGGAGTTCAGTGTGTCACTAAAATTCATCCTATAATGAGGGAGGTTAGGTAAAGAGGTTCCGAGAACAAAATCAATAACATGGTAAATGTCACGTAGAGGTGACAACTAATCTAGGAGTAATCGGGAAAGATATTTTGAAATTCAATCATTTTGGACACGACTTCCAAGAGGAGCTCGTTCATAGTAGGGTCATTAACCTCTTTTGCCACGACCAAAAAGATAATAGACTCGACAATGAGGTCCCATTCAAATATCTTGGGACTAAGGATGTGTAGGCCTTTGTGCAATTTGGCTCTGGTTGGGTGGGGATACTGCGGTTTTGGGTTTCATTGGGTTGAGGTCAATCCGAGAACCATTAAACTTAAAAGAGCAAGAATAGGAGCGACCATATAAAGTAACATCTAAATCATATAGCCAAGGTTTTCCCAAGATAATATGGCCCACATACATGGGAAGAATGTCGCATCATATTTCCTTTTTGTATGAAAGGAACTAAATCGGAAAAAGACATCGTTCTTTAGTCGTTCTTCTTCTTCATCGCACATAAAAACATCGCGCCACCATTATACCCCAATCGGGGACTCCCATAGGTGTCACCCCACCCCTCTACGAAACCAGATTCCCGCTTTCAGCCCTTCATCTTCACAGCAAACCCTAGCCTCACCAACGGCCAACCTTCCCAACTGTAGTCTCCAAATTTTTGAAGCCTTCATTCCCAGAGCAACTAGTGTTGGCCTTCAGCAACCAGTGTTGGACACCAGGTATTGATTCATGAATAAGTAAAGAAGATCGACTTTTATACAATTCCAGTCCCTGAAGTTAGTTTTATTAAAAAAAATTACAAGAATAGTTTTATTGAAAAAAATACAACACAACGGAAACGACGCTTCTGATTTGCAAATTCTGCCAGCATAAATCAAAAATCAAAATTCACGTAAAAAGTACTTGCTTATGAGTCTATGACTTTATGCATGATAAATGAGAATTTGCATTACTGCAAGCCAGTAACAAAATGAGTTTAATTTCAAATGATTAAATACCAAGAGAACTACTGTAAACAAACCCAACTGATCCATTTTCCTTTCTCTCATTGATGGATGTTCTTCTTTTAACCAGAAATTACGCAGTGTTGGTCCCAATTAATAGAGGGTGCTGGGACAGTAAAGACTATATGCCAACATCAACTGTTCTTCTTTGCATAAAGTCACTGCTCATAAACTAAAGCCACCTTGTCGTGCTTCACAGTCCGAGGTTCTTGGAGATAGTTACGCCTTCTCTGCATTTTTAACATTTTCTAAAAAAAATGTCTTCGAGAAACGGTAAGTCTTTCCAAATTCTCGGACTAAGTTCTAACTTGGAGATAGTTGGAATTCACGACCCAGCTTCTCTGCACTTAAACAGAAATCGAAGTGTTTGAACTGGACAAAATGTTCCCCACCAACCCCTTTGAGAGAGCAGCTTATTAAGTGAACCTCATTATACTTAAAACCTAATAACCTTCTCGTTTTGTTCATAAAATCTTTGCTACTAAATCAATGATGAATGCAAACGGTCAATAATACTTTATTTGCAGATCTTTTGGAATCTCGCGGTAACATTTATCGGTTTACACTTCTGTTTCGTAGAGTGTCCCACATGAGAATGTTGGTTTCAATCTGTTCATACCATTATAGCACTCAATATTACTATTTTGGAAAACATAACAAGAGATTATGCACCAATAATACATTGGTGAAAATCGTGGGGAAGCAATGAATGTCATGGAACAACTTACGATGCATGCCAATTTCTCACTACTCACATGCTGCACAAAATGATTGGCCAGGTGGAATAGAGGATGAAAATGAACTCTAATGATAGATGGAATGATGTATATTGAGTACATATGTGGAAGACCACTAGTACTGTTAAGCAATTGTACACCATTGTTCTGTAACTGATAGTTCAAAGAATTTTTACTCCACAAATGGGATAACAAATTGACCTTAAAACACTGCTGTTGTTTTGCATTGATTTGTTATCAAAGTGGGCTTTTGTGAGAGCATATGCCAGGTCAAAATAAATCAGTCTCGTTCCAATCTAACCCATTGGTTCCTAGCAGCATGCACAAGGAATAAACCAATGGTTAATGCAACATACCTCCATGAATCACCACCTGAACTAGAGCCAAAACTGCTTCGTCTGGTGCTCTACTTGTTCCACCACACACACCATCGTGCATGCAACAGAGTTCAGAACCCAATTAAAATATCGAACTCAAAACAGATAATACTGCAATTTCAAGTCAAAGTGGGAACTAGGTGCAGGCACAGTCTTTTGAGACCATGATAACAATTTGCCACAACTCTCACCAGACACTGATCAATCAAAACAACCATTAATAAGCCTTGCAGAACAGAAGATTTTTTTTCCATTTTCTAGATAACATGGTGTGACGTCTATACTATGTATACTATAATATTAGAAGGGTGGCACACATATCTGCAGTTATTTTTTAAAACTTGAAAATCTAAAAATAGTTATTGTATAATAAATTTACAATTTTATCCACTTAACTAATTAAGGGCGTGTCAATTAATTTGTGGGTAATTTTAGAAATAAAAATATGTGACTTGGGCTTCAAAACCCCAGAGTTCCCTTGACATGTAGTATAGAAGTATAAATATAGAAGTATAGATAAAATACACAGTTCACTTGGTGTAACCAAAGTGGACTGATGCTTTTTGTAACTGCGATAAAACCTTTGTAACTGTCACAATTTTCAAATTTTTTAAAACCCTGCACTTCTTCTCTATTCAATGTTTTTATATTTGAAATTCTAAAACCCTAATTCAATTTTGTGTGACCACTTTAGCTTTTTTTCAAAATCTACACCTCCCCCCACCTCTCTTCTTGGTCAATAATTTTTTTTGCAAAAATTAGTCGATTGCAGGCACATAGCGTGCCATGAAGGCTAATAATTAATAAAACAGAACATCTTGAAAGCAAGATAGCAAGAGGAATTGCATATATTTTAAAAATGATTTTGCATCGTCCAAATACTTCATCAAAATAACGTACCAAACTCATTAAATCAAATACAATTTCCATAGATTGGAGAAACAAAATCTAAGAACCCTTGTGAAAGAAATCATCAATCCGCCGAGTGCCATTCGGGACCGGCTTATGGGCCAAGCGAGCACGAGCCCGGTCAGCCGGAAGATCGCCGTCCGGCCGAGAAGGCAACGGAATCGAGTCAAGGAGGAAATCACTTGTCGGCTGGTGCCTCTTGACGGCTATCCTCAAATGTTCGAGCTTCACAGTCTTGCGCTTCTTCTCGATTGCGACTCGCGCAGATTTCTCGGCGAGGAATTCGAGGAACAGGTCGGTGGAGCACGAAACGAGCAATAAGGCCTCCGAGTTGACCTTGTTGATATCTTTGTCGAGTTTCATTATTTTCTTGACTTGCCTCGTCGGGAACGGGGAATGAATGGCCTCTGCTTTGCCCTTCTCTTCTTCTTCGGCCATTGACGAAGCTCTCGGAGTGAACTGTTGGAATTTGGGATCAGAAACTGCTTCTAGGGTTTTGGGGTGAGAGTGGCGGGAAATTGGAACTTTAATAGGTGGTGTTTGTTATTTCAAAAATTAGTAGTTTTAAATTGTAGTTTATAATAAAAATTTTAAGTGTTTGATGGTGTGATAGTTTTTATTTAAAATTAGTTATTTATAAAATAAAAAATAATTTTAATTTATAACAAAAAATTATAAATATTTTAAAAAATTATAATTTATTATTAAAATTGATAACAGAAAATTAAAAATTATTTTTAATGATTTTGTCAAACACGCCATATAAATATATTTAAATAAATATATATTATTTATATAATAAAACAAGACAAATATCTTATACATAAATGTCTAATAATATTTTTTATCAATGGTTAAAATTGATTCCCGCCCAAAATTAAAACTCATCCGACGGCAGAAATCTTCCCCTGTTCTCCAAACGTCCAGCCTCTCTCACAAACAAAATCCCTGACCCTCTCTCTCTCTCTCTCTTTCCTTCCTCTCATCCCTTCTCTCACACAGACCCCTCTCCCTCCCTCGCCTCTACGCGTCGGCACCGGCACCACCGCTCATCGCCGACCACCGCCACTCACCGCCGCCCTTCTCTCTCTCTCTGCGAACTCGCTGTCACGCCATCATTTGTCTCTACGCGAACTCACCGGGTACTCGTTTTCACTCCTTTATTCGCCTCTACGCGTCGGCGCCGGCCATCTCCGTTCGCCGGCCACCACCGCTTATCGCAGACCACCGCCACTCACCGCTGCCCTTCTCTCTCTCTCTCTGTAAACTCGCCGTCACACGCCATCATTCCTGTCCGGGTACTGGTTTTCACTCCTTTGATTATATATTTGGGTTTTCTTTCCATTTTAGGGCTTGATTTTTGTGATTTCGAACAAAAATTTTTGTGATTTTTGTGATTTCAATTTTAGTAGCAGCAATT
>JAULJZ010055220.1:0-35945 GCA_032270985.1 Heliamphora pulchella
GGGTTTCAGGAGAATCAATATCCATGAATGGTATTGATTCTCAGGATTCAATTGCCAATTGAATGGCCAATTCAATTACAATTGAATTCTGCAATTGAATTCTGAAATTCAATGGTCAATGAATTCACAGAAATTCCAACATAAATTTGATCCCAAGTTTGGAGGATCCCTACATCTATTAGCGTTTAAGTGGTGTACGAAATAGACTCATATCTGAAGACGTTCCAAACACTATGAACTAGATTACCCAACAATTCAATGGGGTATTTAATATCAAATCTTAAACTGTGGGACTTCAGTCAAATAAACAATTAATGCATAGAAATGGTACTCACAATTTAAAAAAGTCCCCTATAATTTTTAATTTTTTTCTTGTATTTAAAAGACTCAAAAAAATAATATAAAGAACTTAAATAATCAAATAAATAAACTAAACAAACACAACAAGACTTAAAAAAAACTAAAGACTACGACTAACTAAAAAGCTGGCAAGGTCACTTTTCCTTATCCAAATTTTATTGAATTTTAAAAGGACAGGTTCTAGGGTAGAAATTTAATTTTTTTTAGGTCAGTGTGGCATGTCAAAACTGAAACTATTTTGCTCAATTAATCTAGTGCAGTGAGGTCTAATATATCCCTTTATCCCACAATGATGGCAAATAGGTACAAAAAATTTAATCCTATTTAATTTCAAGCAATCAGGACATATATGACCAGCAATCCCAAAATGATGACAAATTGGGTTAAAGTTAGTTGTTCTTACCTCACCATGTAAAATGGTGAATTTACCAGTCTAATGGTGCCATTTTGTAATGACTTTTGCTGAAGAGCCAGACTTTGTTCTTTTAGCAGAATTAGGTTGCTTGAAAGTTGGTGCAGACGCTGCTTGAGTTGGCGGACCAACTTTTTCCTTTTCTTTTGTTGACTTATTCGACGAAGTACCAACAAAATCAAGTCCACATCTATCTATAACGGCTTTATGCAAGCCAAGCATGCCATCCAAAGCTTTGGTACCTTCAATCAACTTTTTGAAAGTATCTTGACCATTCGAAAGATCTTTTTCAAACTTAGTCAATTTTAATTCAAGACCTTTTTAGACTCAATACAAGCATGCAATTCAGTTTCAAGAGCTTTAATCATGGTTTTTCTGGTTTGACTCAACTCAGACAAGTCATTTTTTTTTTTTCACACTTTGCAAGTTTTTCACACAATTTTTCTGTCTAATTTTAGTTTCACAACCAGAGCTTAAGCTTTTGTTGACTCTTGCTTGGCACTTTCATTTTTTTTTCCACACAATTTGAATTTTTTAACTAGTTTGGCATTATCTTTGGTCAACAAATAACTTTCATTATAAAGCTTGTCATAAGTTGTTGGAGAGTTGCATCATCCTTAGAATTATTAACCTCTTCACCCTCTTCTTTTTCATTGTTGGAATCATTTATAGAATTTTTATTTTCAGACTTAACAGATTCCTCATGAACAGAAGCAATGAAAGCAATAGCATTGCCATCCCCATTATGATCATACTCATTCTCATCACCCATCTCGGGTTCACTCTCATTATCCCAAGTGACTGTGAATCCATTTTGTTTATTTATAAGAAAGTTCAGATATTCTTTAGTCATATGTCCATATTCTTTGCATTCATAGTATTGAATTTTAGAACTTTGACCTTTTGATAAGTTTCTAATAAAATTGGACATATTTTTTATTTTTTTTTATTGTGCTTTTTTTGTGATTTTTTCTCTTGATTAGACTTTGTTGTTTTTAAAATTTTTTTAAAATTTTTTCATAAAAATAGCCATCATCTCAGGGTCTAAATCATCATAAGAGTCATTTGCAGAATCTTGAGCTACAGAAAATACCAAAATTTTTGAAATCTTTTCATTTTAGAAATTTAGCTTATAGGTTTGTAGGTTTCCAACTAAATTTTGAACAAAATTAGAGTCAATGTCTTTGCTCACTTCTATTGCTTTGACTTTTGATTGGAAACGTTCGGATAATAGTCTAATAATTTTTCTAACAATTTTAGAAGATAAAATTTTTTCGCCAAGATTAAAAGATGCATTCACAATGTCACTTAATTTAGCGTAAAAATCGTCAAAAATTTCATCGTCTTCCATACGCAGCGTTTCAAATTTTTTTGTGAGACGTTGAAATTTTGAGATGTTTATGATATCAGTCCCTTCATGAGTGACTTGCAGTATGCCCTATGCTTCTTTAGCTAAGTCACATGTACTTATTCAATGAAATTCATCTTGTGTGACTCCGCTAAAAATAGTATTTATGATTTTACTATTCCAGCCAATGTCATCAAATTAACTCTTTCCCATCTAGTCATGGGCTTAGGAATGGTTTTTCCATCAACAACAATGGTGAGAGGCTTGTAATCCTCAACTATAGAAAGCCAAACTCTTTCGTCAATAGATTTTAAAAAATACTTATCCTGACTTTTCAAAAGGGGTAATTAATGCAGTCAAGAAGGGGTGGTCTACCAGTCGAGGCGCCTTCTTTAAGAAAATTCATTTGTTGTAAATCAGTCAATGAATTACACTTTAAAAAAAATTTAAAAAAAATTTGAGTAACCTGCTCGGATACCAATCGAAAAACCCCATTTGTCAATTGATTTTCACTAAACGATTTAAGCAAAGTAGGTAAACGCTGCAAAAAAAAAAAAAAAAAATCAACCAAACAAACAAAAAATAAACAACCACAATCACACAGGGAGCCGACAATTTTTACGTAGAAAACTTCAACTCGGGTAAAAATCACAAGACCACTCCGGGTCTAGGAAAATCAAACACTATAATAAACGCTCGTTATAAGAGAATCTTATAAACACCCGTTGACTTCACAACCTACGAATGTAAGCCTACTCTTGCCGAATCCACGTACATCAACTTCGTGCTTGATTGCCACTAGAATCCACCACCGGACTTCAGATGCTGATGGACTTCTCCACCAGACTTCGACCCCCTGAGAATCCACTCAAGAGATTTCACGAACTCGAACAGATCGTTGAAGATTTGAGTACTTGATGATAGACTTGACTGCGCAGAAGCTAAATGTTCATCAAGTAAGTTGATTAACTTGTGAGTATGTTGAATCAACTTCAGAGGCTCCCTGTGGCGGCTATGTTTTCTAAAATAACCAGAAGCACCCTTTAAGAAACATATAGCAGCCTATTTATATTCTCCCTCCAAACTCTAGATGATAGAACTTAAAATGTGCTCTGATGCGTATAGGACCGCTCGATCGGTCAAGCCACTGTTGCAGTAGTTTATTGTAGACATGAGATACCGAAAGTTGTTGAAGACTGCTCGATTGGTCTATCAAGCGGTCTAACACTGCTTGCATCTTTTCGATGTTTTCTTCTCCTGTTTCGCTGTACTGAAATATCAAATCACAACTCCAAAGAACAAATGTCAAAATATCAACGAATAAAATATGAATACTTGATTAACACATTGTAAAACACTTTGTCACAGAATTGTCAAACAAAACAAATAAGGCCAAGGCCGAAATTGGTTACAATTGAAAAATCACGTTTGTAGGCTGATTTTCACTAAACAATTTAATCAGAAAAGCTAAACGAAAAAAAAACTAATCAACCAAACAAACAGAAAATAAATAATCACAATCACATAGGGAGCCGACAACTTTTACGTGGAAAATCCCAAGATAAAACGACAAGACCACTCCGGATCTAGAAAAATCAAACACGATAATAAATGTTGGTTACAAGAGAATCTTACATACACCTATTGACTTTACAACCTACGGATGTAAGCCTACTCCTGCTGAATTCACGTACACCAACTCTGTACTTAACTACAGCTGGAACCCACCACTGGACTTTAGATGCCGACGGACTCCTCCATCAGATTTCGACCCCTTGAGAATCTACTCAAAAGACTCCACCAACTTGAACGAATCGTTGAAGATTTGAGTACTTGATGATAGACTTGACTGCGCGGAAGCTAAATGTTCATCAAGTAAGTTGACTGGCTTGCGAGTATGTTGAATCAACTTCAGAGACTGTCTGTGGCGGCTAGGTTTTCTAAAATAATTAGAGGCACCCTTTAAGAAACCGGTAGCAGCCTATTTATATTCTCCCTTCAAACACTAGCTGATAGAACTTAAAATATGCTCTGAAGCGTACGGGACCGCTCGATCGATCTTTTGATCAATCGATCGGTCAAGCCACTGTTGCAGTAGTTTGTTACAGACATGAGATACTGAGAGCTGTTGAAAACCGCTCAATGGACCGCTCGATCGAGCAGTCGAGTGGTCTGGCACTGCTTGTAGCTTTTCGACGTTTTCTGCTCTTGTTTCGCTGTACTGCAATATCAAACCATAACTCCAAAGTACAAGTGTCAAAATATTAACGAATAAAATATGAATACTTCATTAACAAATTGTAAAACACTTTGTCAGAAGTTTGCCAAATAAAAACAAATAAGGCCAAGGCTAAATTCCGTAACAGATTCTTTGCAGGAAACCTTGTTTTATGTGCACTCTCTCACACACACAGTTCTGCACGTAGCTTAAGAGGTTAAAAGAAGTAAAATCTAAGATCTCCACTTTTTGAGATGTATTTTTTTTTCATCAACTCATCTATTGTTTTGGAGTTTTGGTATAAAGAAATTATTTTTTAGTTTAAGTTCTTCTTGACCAAATGCACCATTTTTTGAAAAAAATATCCCCAAAATTAAAGCCAAATTGCATGTGTAGTATGTGTCAGAAAGAACGACGAGAGAAGTGGTGATAATGGTAGCGATAGCGGCGCTTTTTCCTTTTGTGGATTGAATAGGTTTAAGAATGGCGGCATTTTTTCTTTTGTGGATTGAATAGGTTTAAGAATATATCCTTTTGTACCATTTTGTGTGAATACTAATGCATTTTTACATGTGTTAAAAGATGCTATCTATTATTCAAATTAGGTTGCTAGGCAGAAAAAATTAATGTGGATAGTAACAATGGTGGAACTTGTGAAGGGTAAACGCCCTTAGACTAGAAGCATTTTCTTTATCTCCATATTCATAAAGCAGGATATATTAGAATAAATACATAAATCATCTAATCCCATTAAGAATACAGTACTACACTGCTTAATTCACGCGAGAAGTTCTTTTTGTGCACCAAGTTAAAGCTAAAATCAGTTAAAAACATTCTTTTTTGTGTACCTAGCTAAAGCTAAATTCGTCAAGAACTAAAAAATTACAGTACTGCTTTAGCGCTCACAAACGCTCCATGAGCACAACACGAATAAATCCAACAAATGTGATTCTCCAATTAAAATGCTAAGCAATTTTACAAATATATTCAAAGACAAAATATTTTTTTCTTTATGACAAATTCAAATACAAAATAGACTAAAATAGTTTCAAATACACTAATTAATTTAAAAAATATTTAAATAGTTTCAAACACACTAATTAATTAAAAATGTATTCAAATACATGTTCAACTACAATTTTATGACATGTTATTTGATACAGACTCATCATCTCTTTTTGATAACATTGTGGTGCCATTCATCTCAGTGTCTGGAAAATTACAAGTTGCCACATCACGTGCTTTCTATGATAAATATTGATCTTTCTAAAAAACTAAAAATAATAGTCCAATGGTTATGGGTTGCATAAAAAAAATAATTTAACCAAATTACAATAATAAGTAAAAATATAAAGAATGGTCAAATAATTAAGAAGGGTATACCTGATATTTATGACCATGATAAAAGAACGATTGTTCCAATCCCATGCTTAGATTGTTTGCTCCTAATAGCATATTTGTATAGATTCCTGGATATTGCATATTTGAATACTGCATGTGGCCACATTTGTTTAATTTCAAATTCATACATTATAAAAAATAAAATTTAGAAATAATTATTTCATTACCCATATAATACGTACAAAAGTAAAATTTTACCTTAAAATCATAGCTTTCTTGTGTTCCAAATATATTAAATCCCATATTAAAGGTCATATTTTGCCCATTTGCAACATTCTTATTATTGACCTTTAAAATGTTAGCTAAAATAAGTTAATAACCATTACCTAAAAAATACAACTTATTTCATTAAGAAAAAAAGAAAAAACTAACCTGAATCTCTACATTTGCCACAATTGTTGGTTTAGCAATCTCCTTGACTACATTTTCCTTCTTTTTCTTTCATTCATTCTTTTTCTTGACAATCTTTTCAACCATAAACTTCTTTTTAGATGGAGGTCAACCCTTTTGACGAAGAATTGGTAGATCAAGAATGTTCCCGCTCTCATTTGAAACTACAATACCATCTCCCAAAGAAGGTGATTGATTATAAATAACTTTGGACGAATTAAGCTTATTGCTTTCAAAACTTCTTCCACATTCTGGAATTTGCATTTTAATTCATGAATATGTACTAAAATTTGGTTATACCTATCTTCAATATCTATTATTATATCGGCAACCTCATAAAAAGTATTGTAAACCTTTTCAAATCCGTGTGCTTCGGGTTTGATAGACCAAGTATCATAACTAACCCTTACTTTAGTGTGACAAATTTTCATAGTTTTACTCTATCTTCTCAAGATGTATTTTTATAAATGATAAATCTTTGGGTAAATTACACTGACCTCTCTTCTAGTTTCTAACAAAAATAGAAACCTCCTATGTGATTTTTGAAATGTCAGTAACTTCCCCTTAGGTTTAATTTTTGCATCAAATTAGTCAAATCGTTAAATTTTTGCTCTGCTGCGCCTTGTTTGCCGCATTTTTGGAACAAATTTTTATGATATAATCCGTTCATTACGTAGAACTCGTCGAGTTTTTTTAATATTTAAATTGTTAGATTCATCTGATACTTGTAGCTAAGTGACTGAGTAACATTTGTTTAATAATATTTTTTAAATTATAATTTTTATTTATTTATTTATAAAATAATATTAGGAGATCTTATTCAATCACTTTGTTATAGATATCAAATGAATCTGAATTTTTACATGTTAAACAAACTCGAAGCGTTCTACGTAATGAACAGATTGGATCATAAAAATTTGTTTGAAAAATGCACAAAACAAGGCACAACTGAACAAAAATTTAACGGTTGGACTAATTTGATGCAAAAATTAAACCTGAGAGGAGGTTAGTAACATTTCAGAAATCACAGGGGAGATTTCTATTTTTGTCAAAAATCAGAGGGAAAGTTAGTGTAATTTATCCTAAATCTTTATAAATCCTTTTTAGAAACGTGATAAATCTTTCTATAAATGAATACAATATTTTAATGCCTGCATAAGTTTTTTCTAAACTTGAATAATTGACATTCACAATTTGATTCTCCTTTAGCGTCCCAAAAGTAAACAGTGAAATGTGCACTTCGGTGACCATCTCCGAGTTTGACATATTCATCTGTTATGTGTTCTGAGGCATCTTCACCTCCCTTACAAAGAGTCAAATTATAATGAAACTTTTTCATTAACTCTTCCTAAGACTCTAAATTTTCTATTCGTGTAAACACATTGAAATTATTTTTTCAACTCATAATGAGATATGCATGGGAGAAATGAGTTAAATAATTGAAATATTCGTTGTTTTCATTTTTCACATTCTTTGCTAGAGTATTCTCATATTGTTCAACATATTGCTTCAACGTAGTTTTCGCATTGATGTACCCATAAAAGAATACATGCATGCTCTCACTTTATTGCGTTGTTGACATTCCTTCCTAAAAAATATCATCCACAAAGGTAGGCACCCAACGATTTTGCGCCCCAAATAACCCAAGTAACCATTCAGTACTTTAAAGATTTAATTTCTCAATATATCCATCCCATTACTCTTCAAATTTTTACGTTGTTAGTGAATCGTAAACCACATTTTGTAAACAAAACTTGATTGACTCATATTCTTTGTACTCCCTTAATTTTTTTAGAATCTTTTTTATAATGTGCCACAAGCACCATTGTTAGGATTTGAATACCAATTCTCGAATGTGAACAAAAGCACATCCATGCACACACTAAAAAAAAATCACATAAGGATTTATGTGGTTCAGTACAATCTGCCTACGTTCATGGGTGCGAGAGATAATCCATTATAACTGTAGAGTGTATAATTCTGAGATAAAAAATACCCCAAAATTCGACACCCACAACTCGAGTTTCGAAACGAACTCCATTTTTTCACTCAAGGGTTACTCTTGTACCCTCGATATTTTTTCATCTCTCTCTACATCTTTACTTCATTTGATTCAAATATTTACACAAATAACTATAGTTATAAGATCCTATTTATAGGATATTCTAAAATCTAGTTTCATACAATTATAAAGCTCTGCACATATTAGATTTCTTGTGAATTCATGACTCAAACCCAGCCCAAATATATATAAATAAAATACTAATTATATGGGTCCGCAGAATATAAGACATACACTTAACAATCACCATCGGTGTCTTGCATTGGGAAAAAAAGATCTCAATTGCTTTTTTCATAACTTTGTCTTGATTTGTCACGATCGTACTTGGAGGAGACCCAGCTGTGCATTAAAGCTAAGACTGGAAAAGCCATGTAAAATTTTCTGTGCCTTCACTTGATATCAATCCACACCTAAGCAATGTCAATTGGCCATGAAATCAATAAAAGGAGCGAATGATGTTGACCCAATGATTTTTTAATTAGATTTTGATGATTTTAATAAGTCATTTTCTTAATAAAATTGATTTAAAAAGGATTATATTTATTTATTTCTAAAAAGATAAGTGTTGACACTACGTGACTAATGAGTTGAAACTTTAATCCATTTGTGCTAACTTTTTGTATCAAATGAGTTGACACTAAGTGTTCTGTCAAAAAACATTTTGAGTCGACACAAATTGATATTTGAGTCGACACCTAATACTAAGTACGCTTGAAACTCTCAAGTGTATCGGCACCATAAAGAATTTGAGTTGACATCTTAACATATTTGTCTAAAATGTTTTAGGTATTCGTTTGAGTTGACACCAAACTAGTTTGGGTTGACACCTTTAGTATTGGACCAGAATCCAGGTAGTTGAGCAAAATGAGTCGACACAAAAAGAATTTGAGTCGACACCTATACAAACCTTGTGGGACTCACTTTGGGTTGACACTAACGCCATTTGAGTTGACACCAAGTAATCCATCAAATTCCTGACTTCAAAAAATATGAGTCGGCACTAAAGCTAAATTGGTCGACACCAGAGCTTCAAGACAATTCTCGAATCCAACTCAAACGAGTCGACACCTTATGATTCGACACAAAATTTTTCTACGGGAACAAGCTATTTGGGTTAACACCAAATGACTTCGAGTCGACTCCAAAATAACTGAGACCGTTTGTAGTTTTCTGAGTCGACACCAAATCAAAATGAGTCAACTCTAAAACTACCGAGGGTAATTGTAATTTTATAAGTCGACACCAAAATGAAGATGAGTCGACACCAAAATGAAGAAGAGTGGACACCAAAGATTTCTCTTGAAAAACAGAAGTAATGATTGAGACGACACCAAAAGCTCCATGAGTCGACACCACCGGATGGGTGAGGAAGATGCAAAATTTGTGTTGACACCTTTGAAGAAATGAGTCGATACAATCACTTGAAAAACCAAGTCTTAGATATTTTGTGTCGACAAAATGATTTTGAGTAGACCCCTGCGACAGATTTCAAATATTACGCTGGTTCCAACGGTTAGATTTCAGAGCATTAATTGCATCCACCAACATACCAACGGTCATTTACTTCAGATGGTTATAAAAGGATTTAAGACTAAGAGCTTAAAAAAAATTTAAAATATTTGGACATTATTCTATTACTTGATTCAAAAGCCCAAATCTTTAAGAAAATATTTATTGCTCATTAACTTCTCCAGTCAATTCTCACATCTTTGTATTCATTTATTTCCAATTATTTGTAAATAGAGTAAGTGAGCGAATCTTTAATTTCTATACATTTATTGTAATAGAGGGTGAGTCACCCTCGATTCTTGAAGAGAGTGTGTAATACTCTTTAAAGAAGAGCTCAAGAGAGATTAAAAAAATAGAAATTGTTTTGTAGGATCTTCTTGAGGCTGTAAAAGGTTTTGAATGTATCCGTGCAGCATTCTATGTTAGTGCAAATTCTTAAGGAGTGGACGTAGGCTTGGAAGAAATTGAACAACTATAAATCTTGGTGTCCAGTTCAATTTCTCTCTCCCTGACCTCTTTAATTTCGTCATTGCTTTATTTCTTAATATAGTTGCTATATTTGTTTAAGAAATTAAAAGGTTTTAATTTTTTTTAAAAAATAGTTATTATTGTTTTTAACATCTAATTCACCTCCCTCTTGGGTTGCTTAGGACTAACAATTGGTATCAGAGCTTAGGGTCTTTTTTTTGACTTAACCGTCTAAGAGTTTTCACAGCAACCACTAGTATTGGACCAATTCAATCTGAAGGTCAGTTCACCAACAGACTCTTTGTTAAATGGAATAAACTATAATTATTAAAAGACTAGAATGAGAATGTACTTTCAAGCCGTAGACTATGACTTATGGAAGGTTATCATGAATGGACCTAAAAGACCTACCAAGATTGTTGAAGGAGCTATTATTCCTAAACCTGAACATGAATGGACTGAAATGACATAAGGGAAATTCAAAAAAATGCAAAAGGCTATGAATCTCTTGTAGTGCTCTCTTGACCCCAATGAGTTCAATAGGATTCCCACCCGTGACATTGCCAAGAAAATCTGGGACAGACTTGAGATTATCCATGAGGGAACCAACCAAGTTAAAGAATCTAAGATAAGCATGCTAATTCATAATTATGAATTATTTAAAATAAAGCATGATAAAATTATCTCTGAAATGTTTACTAGATTTAACAATATTAAATGGATTAAAATCTCTTGGGAAAACAGATTTTATCTTTAAAGAACGAAAATCAAATTTTAAAAGAAAAGGTTAAAGACCTTACAAAAATTATCTATAAGTTTACACTTGGAAAAGAAAACTTGGACAAATTCTTTGGTATGCAAAAATGTGTTTTTGATAAGACTAGAATTTGATATCAACCTAAGAAGAAACAAAAGTTCTTGAGCAATATTTTTGTCAAAGTATCATCGAATTACTCAAATGCAACTTGCTTTTATTGTTATTGTCACGCCCCGAACGCTAGAGTCATACGAAAGCCCACCAAAACACCGTTTAAGAAAATAAAGTTTGTAGTTGGAAAATCATCAACTCAAAATATACAACATTTGGATAAAAGAGTTTCCAAAGTTCATCTCTCATAAACAGTAAACATCTAGTTCCATACATGAATAAGTATATCGCCTCAAGGCGTACAAAACTCGCCTTCTAAAACAGGCATCGCATGTAAAACTACATGTCTCAAAAATAAAGAAAACTACAGTAAGTCTTCTGCCACCGCTGGCATCTAGGTCAACTCCACATGTTCACCTGAAAATGATTTTACGACAAAATACCACACTGTGAGCTGAAACCCAATAGAAACAGGCGATAAAACTGTAAAGCAGGTTATGCAATCATAAGCATAAAGACTCAACCACAGGAGCCAAAAAGGTTTTCCTCTCAAAACTACAAGTTTTCTATCCTTAAAACTATGCATATCATCACTGCAGATATCATGCCACAGTTAAGAAAAAACAGTAATAAAACTGTATTTTTCACTCGGGCCACACAGCCGAGGAAAAAAAAAAAAATCCTATGTACCAACTCTACCACACGCATGGATAAAGGCAACAACTATAAACTCCTGCCCATTACCCTAGTCCTGAACCACTTAAGCCCCGCTAGGTAATGATAAGTTCTATACGGAGTCACAACATCGTAGTTGCTTAATTTATGGGCCTGAAACCCGAGGGTACAAAGCACCCACTGCATAATTTACGAGGATTAACTTGAAGGTACAAAGCACCTACGCTGCGCACGTTTCTGGACTTCCACCGAGGAGCAACAGAAGCCCAACTCAACACACCCACTGCCTAGGTACATCTATGAAAATCATTTAAAAACCCGTCGTAGCTTAACTATGCAAAAACCCGTAAATAGTTATACATTCACATGTATAAAAAGAGATCCAATCCATCATCATGGAGTTTTACTAGGATGTAAAAATTCACTCCCATCAAAACGTTTCAAAAGTTTAGACTCAACCCTGAGGGTTAGCTCCAAACCTCCAAAATACTTTTTTCATGAAACACCTCATTTTCAAACCTTATTTTGAGAACTATGGATATCAACACATCCGAATCCTGTATAAAACCAAGAAAGGCGTAAAACCCACTTTTTACCCAAAAGCAAGGTTAAAACATGAAAAATCACACTTTCTGCATTTTTTACTCAGTGAAAACACATATAATTACACGTAGCACCTTTTAACAGTAGTAGGATCTAGATTCCTACCTCGATGAGTCAAAACTCGAAGCCTCAAAAATTAAACCTCGTCAAAATGAGAATCTGTCCGGTTGGATACGAAGCTAGTAGCGTGAATAGCAAGGATCCACAAGCTGATCATCGAAAACTAGGCTCGGGTAACCCAAAAAATGTAGATAGAAGGCAAAGAGAAGGGTGAAAAGAAGCCGTCCAAAACGAGAACAGGGGTTGAAATATATATAGGCTCGTTAAAAGGCACCATCCAGTCGACTGAATCCCCAATCTAGTCGATCGAATGAGCATCCAGTCGACTAAGTGGGCCAAATCAGTC
Organism: Heliamphora pulchella; assembly: GCA_032270985.1. Classification (NCBI taxonomy): domain Eukaryota; kingdom Viridiplantae; phylum Streptophyta; class Magnoliopsida; order Ericales; family Sarraceniaceae; genus Heliamphora; species Heliamphora pulchella. Next base: position 12,721 of record JAULJZ010055220.1, read on the forward strand.
GACTGAAGGTGTTCAGAATCTCACGAACTCTTCCACCTCCACACCTCAGTCGACTGGATGACTCAATCCAGTCGGCTGAAACTAAGAATAGACGATCCAGTCGACTGGATACACCAGTCTTGTTGACTGAATTGCTGGGCAAACTATTTTTCAATGTTCAACAGGTTTTTCAACCCAAGGATCAACCAAACAAACCTTAATAAACCCCGAGAAAGCATAAAACACATCTACACATGCTGTTCTACAACTTTGAAACATAAATCATTCATCGAGGCTATGTGAATAATGAAGGAAACACGTTCAATATATATATATATATATATAAAACTCAAAAAGAGACGGGTCCGGATCTCATAACTCTCCACTCCTTAAGGAATTTTGCCCCCAAAATTCACAACAAGATCACGAGGTAAACAACTCTGGGTATCTGGCACGAACCCGAGACTCGAGCTCCCACGTCGCTTCTTCAATCCCGTGATGAAGCCATAGGATCTTGACATAAGAAAATTTTCTTCCCCTCAACACTTCCTCCTTTGTGTCTAGAATCTTCACTGGACGCTCCTCATAAGCGACATCTTTATCACCCCGTAGCTCAACCTAATCTAACACATGTGAAGGATCAGCCTCATACCTCCGAAGCATAGAAATGTGTAACACATTATGTACATATGCTAACTGAGGTGCCAAGGCCAGACGGTATGCTACCACTCCAATCCGTTCTAGGATTTCAAATGGTTCAATAAAACGCGGTGATAGCTTCCTGCTACGACCAAACCTCATCAAGCCTCTACGTGGCGAGACTTTCAAAAACACATGATCCCTTACTACAAACTCCAAAGGTATTCTCATTTGATCTGCATAATTCTTCTGGCGGCTCTGCGCTGTCACAAGACGTTGGCGAATGATGGTAACCTTCTTTATCGTCTCCCGCACCTAGTCGGGTCCCAAGACTGTGGTCTCTCCCACATCTGTCCAGCACACTGGTGACCTACACGGTCTACCATACAAAGTCTCATATGGTGCCATTCAAATACTAGACTAATAGCTATTATTGTATGCAAACTCTGCCAATGGTAGATGATCCTCCCAAGAATCTCTGAAATCAAGGATACAAGCCCTCAACATATCTTCTAGAATCTGTATGGACCTCTTCGATTGACCATCCGTCTGGGGATGAAAAGCGGTACTGAACATCAAACTTGTCCACAAAGCCTCCTGCAGACTCTGCCAAAAGCGCGATGTGAAACGCGGGTCTCGGTCAGAAACAATAGACACCGCACACCGTGCAACCGGACTATCTCTCTGACATACAACCGACTCAGTCTATCCACAGAATCCTTCACACGGATGGGGAGAAAGTGTGCTGACTTTGTTAAACTATCGACCACAACCCATACGGCGTCGTGTCCCTTAGGTGATCGAGGAAGTCCTGACACAAAGTTCATCGTGATGTTCTCCCACTTCCACTATGATATCGGCAATGGCTGTAAGAATCCTATTGGTCTCTGGTGTTTCGCATTTACCTTCTGGCAGGTAAGGCACCGAGAAAGAAACTGGATCACATCCTTCTTCATCCCTGTCCAACAGAACTGACGACGTAGATCGTGATACATCTTCGTGCTTCCTAGGTGCACTACAAGACGAGAATGACGGCACTCACGTAGTATATCAGCGCGACATGACTCTGGTACAAATAATCTCTATGCTAATCTCAAATCCTGATCTAAACTCACCACTCATCCCGCTGTATCCTCTCCACTAGCAACACGATCCCGTATCATCTGAGATTCTTGATTCGTTTGCTGGACCTCTCTCACACGTGCAATCAATGTAGGTCGTGAAGCTACTGAAAATAAGGTAGCACCCGTCGCTGTCTCCCTGAGACACAGATCAAACTCCCTAATCTCTCCAAGCATACTCCATTTTCGTATAGCTACAGAAGCTAACGAACTATGAGATTTCCTACTGAGAGCGTCAGCCACAACATTGGCCTTCCCTGGATGATACTGCAAGTCAAAATCAAAATCTTTCAATAACTCTATCCATCGTCGTTGGCGCAAGTTCAGGTCCTTCTGCAAAAATAAGTATTTAAAACTCTTGTGATTGGAGAAAACCTTGAAGTGCTCACCCTAAAGATAGTGACGCCATGTCTTCAAGGCAAAGACCACCGCTGCCAACTCCAAATCGTGTGTCGGGTAGTTTTTCTCATACGTCTTCAACTGTCGGGAACCATAGGCTACAACCTTACCTCCCTACATCAAAACACAGCCTAGACCGTCATGTGATGCATCACAGTATATTGTATACCCTAAGCCTCGCTTTAGGATAATCAACACTGGTGCGCTAGTCAACCTCGTCTTCAGCTCCTGGAATGTCGACTCGCAAGATTTACTCCAAACAAACACAACTCCCTTCTGCGTCAGACGCGTCATCGGTGCGGTAAGTTTTGCAAAATCCTTCACGAACCGCCGATAGTAGCCTGCTAAACCCAAAAAATTGCAGATCTCAAAGACATTCTTTGGTCTCTTCTAACCTATCACAGCATCAATCTTCGACAAATCCACTGCTACTCCGTCTATCGACACTACGCGTCCAAGAAATCTCACCTCAGACATCCAAAACTCGCACTTCTCAAACTTCACATACAAGCGATGCTCTCTCAGAGTCTGTAAAATAATACATAGATGGTCCTCATGCGCCGCCTGAGTGGGTGAGTAGATAAGAATATCATCCACAAACTCCACCACAAAATTGTCCAAATAAGGATGAAAGATCCAATTCATTAAACTCATGAACGTGGCAGGAGCGTTCGTCAGATCGAATGGCATGATCGAAAACTCATAGTGACCAAAACGAGTCCGAAAGGCGGTCTTCGTTATGTCCTCGTCCCTAATCCTCAACTGGTGGTATCCTAATCTCAAGTCAATTTTCGAGAAGCAGCTCGACCCCTTTAACTGATCAAATAAATCATCTATCCTCGGCATAGGATACTAATTCTTCATTGTCACCTGATTCAGCTTCCTGTAGTCGATACACAATCGCAAGGATCCATCCTTCTTCTTGACAAAAAGAGCAAGAGCTCTTCACGGCGAAGTACTCGGGCGCACAAACCCCTATCCAGTAGCTCCTGAAGTTGTACCTTGAGTTCACGCAACTCAGCCAGTGCAAAACGATAAGACGACATAGCTATAGAAGCAGCTCTTGGAACTAGATCGATAGAGAACTCTACCTCATGACTCAACGGCAACTCGAACAGATTGTCAGGAAAGACATCTGGATAGTCACAAACCACGGGTGGTAACTCTCCTCGAACCCTAACCACCTCATCCAACATGAGAGCTAAAAAGAGAAAACCCAAGTTGCCCTGGTTTCACACAGCACCAGGCATAGACATCAAACCCTCATTCCGATCGCCCATAAAACAAAAACAATCACCCGTCGGTGTACAAATCATTACCCTCTGTCGATCGCAATCATAAAGGCACGATAGGTGGTTAGCCAATCCATTCCTAGGATGACATCAAACGTGGTCATGTCTAGAATGATAAAGTAAAACTCTAAACAATGACCGGCAACCTCCAACTCGTAGGCTCTACAGACACGACTCAAAATTACACTCCCACTGACTGGGGTCTCCACGCTCAAAGCACTATCCAATAGGTCTGCTTTCAACCCCAAAGAAGATGCAAAAGTGAAAGACATAAATGAATGCGATGCTCCCATGTTGATAAGAACATTGGCCCATGATCTATAGACTAGAAGAGTACCTCTGATCGTGGAGGTGGTAGCAGTAGTATTGGGCACGATCGGTGCTCTAGATGAACTGGGTCTGCAAGAACATATGCTCTGGCCTGTTTACTGTGGCCCTAAACTGTTGACTGTCTGTCTGACTGTACTGAGGTGCCCCCTTCTGCAAATTTAGATGGCTGGCGTCCCTGGACAGATGGAGTAACAGGTGTTCCAGCAGTACTCCGCATACTCCCTCCTCTGGGCCAGTTCCTACGGATGTGCCTAAACTGGCTGCACTCAAAACATACTACTGGCTCCCTCCCTTGCGCTTGCGACTGCGACGGTGTCTGAACAGGTGCTGGACTCTGGCATTCTGCTACACGATGCCTCGGCCATTTACATCTATGAAAAATAAGCTCTCTCTAATCCGACCTCTCTGTTGAAACCACAGAAGGCACAAGTGTAGAAAACTGTGACTGATACGGCCCAGCTGGATAAGAACTCAAACCAGCCACCCTTCGACGCTTGTTCTCCCTACGCCCCTGACCCTGTACACGTCTCCCATATGGCTGACTCTTACTGTCTGTCTCTACGCGTCTCGTTCAAAGTGTCCTCCACTTTCATAGCAGTCTCCACTGACTCAGAAAAGATCTACATCCTGAATGTCGCCACTCTATCTCGAATAGCGGGCCTCAACCCCCTCTCGAATCTCTTTGCCCAGAATTCATTAGTGGGCACTATCTCCTGTGCAAACCGGGATAGGCTAGTAAACTCAACCTCATACTTGACTCTGTCATCTTCCCATGAGTCAGGAAAAGGAAGACCTCTCTGTAGCGATCTCTCAAAGTCGCAAAAAAGTATTTCTCCAGAAATACCTTTGTGAATGCCTCCCAAGTACCACCTACTGTAGTCTTGGCAAACTTCCACCATATATGAGCACTCCTCCTCAGCAGGAAGGCAACAAAAGTAACCCTCAGATCATCCTCCTCTATCTGAATCATGTCTAAGATCCATGTAACCAGCTCCAGCCATTCAGTGGCTACCGTGGGGTTGGGATTCCCAGAAAAGGTAAGAGGGTCCAGATGTTAGAACTCACGCATTGCGACGGTCACCCTCGGTTCAGGTATGCTCTCTCTTTCCCTAGAGGCCTCAGCCAGCTACCGAATGGAGCCTACGATCTCACGTAACAGATCTACTTCGTTAACAGATCCTTTGTGAGACCCTGACCCATTTTCTTTTTCGGCGTTTCTGGACGCGCGTTACGTGTTTTTGTTTGAGCATATTTTAATTGATTTTGATGCACGATCGGGCTTAGATATGCATGCGGGGTAGGTTTCCGGGGCCGTGGGTCGTTGTGGTGCGAATTTTAAAATTTAAAAAAAAATATTTTGGAGGCCTATAAATATTTAGAGTTAGATATTTTCATAAAGAGATTTTTCAAAACTTCTCCAACAAGCTTTCTATTTTTTCTTTGCCTTCTCTCTAAGTTCTCAGGGGCCCGGGGCTCAGTTTTCGATGATCAGACTACCGATCCTTGTTATTGGCATCGTAGTTTACGCGTTCATCAGGATGGAATTCCATTTTGGCGAAGTTCGATTTTGCACGTAGATCAAGACGTTGAGTTTTGAACTCACCGAGGTAAGATTCTAGACCTATATATTTTCTAAGGGTGCTATGTGTAATCGAGTATAATTTTACCAGTCGTATAGCTGTAGATCTAATTTTTTGTAAAGTTGGATTTTTGGGTTAAAAATCGGTTGTTAGTCAATTTCGGTTGATGTAATCGTGTTTTGAGAGTTTCTTTTGAGGGTTTGGTGTTTGTCTTGGGCGTGTGGATGTCCGAGGGTGTTAGATCGGGGTTTAAAGGCGTTGAATTGAGGATTTGGAGGCAGAACCCGTAGCTCAAAAATTGTTTCTGGGCTTGTTCAGTCGACTGAACTCATAGGTTCAGTCGACTGGATCATAGTTCTTGGGGTTCAGTCGACTGGACCTTGGGGTCAGTCGACTGAACTGTGCGTTGAGGCATTTTGGTGGTTTTCTAGTGTGTTTTTCCGTCGACTGGGGGCTTGGGTCGGTCGACTGAACTTCTGGGCATTGTAATGGTGGTTCGGTGGTTGGGTTTTGGTTTTCGATTGGCGTTCTATAGTATTCAATTGATTAATTTATGAAAATTAGTTGATTTAAATACCTGTGGATTCCATTTGGGGTTCGGTTGATCGTGTTGTGGTTTGGGGGTCGTGTTGTGGCCTCGGGTGTTTCGTTTAGATGCCGTCCTTGGGTTAACGTGCATGGTTAGATTTTGGGAGTTGTGGCACGGTTGTGTGCGTGTTGGTTATATTCGGGACGTGTAGGTCCGTGGTTCGATTTTAAGGTTTGGTTCTGGTGAGAATTGGTCTGAGGGAGGTTCAGGTGTTGATCTCCGCGTTAGGTGTTGGTTGTCCCGGTGTGTGGACGGGTCCCTGTTTGTGGATGGGTCGTTCGGGTATCGAATGACGGGTGTGTGGCATGTGATATCGTGTCGGGTTTATGTGAGAGGGGGGGGGCTTGCTATGAGGTTTTATGGCTATGTGCGTTTATAACTGGTTATGTGCATTTATAACTCTAGTTTATTTATGTACGGAATATGTTGGCAAATTACCTGGTTTTGGCGTCGTATGTGAAACGTTGTGGTTATACGTGACCTTCTGTTTATAGAACTATGACTAGTTTTATTCTTGTATTTTGTAGGACGGGTATGTGGTCCTATGTGGTCCTTGTGATCGTGAATGATTTTTAAAGCATGTGTTGCATAGTATATATGGAGGGCGGATAATGGCCCCGCAGTGAAAGTTCGTAAAGTTGTATCCGAAGGATGAATAATCGTCCTACGGTGAATGTCCGTGAAGATATCGGTTGACCCTGGTCGACAAAGCATAGTGGGGCAGATAAGGGTCATTGGGTGAAAATTCGAGAAGATATGTGAATTGTATGTGATCGATCTGTGGTCAGGGCTCGAGAGAGTCGACGTTTATGTGTATATGCTGTTAGGGCTCGGGAGAGAGTCGATGTTTGTGTATACATTGTGGGCTCAGGGGAGAGTCGGTTTAATTTTGTCTGTGTTGCATTCGTGGCTCGTAGGAGTCGTGGCTCATAGGAGTCTATCTTTGCTTGTGTGGCATACTACTATATGTATCATGGATTGCATGTATTGCATATTAGGACGGATAGACAAATTTTCTTAAAACTGTATTATTGGCCTGCGGGAGTCAAAATACTGTATTAACAGCACGCAGGAGTCGTAATATTGGAATCGTTTTCAAGGCTCTTATGAGTCGAAAAATAGTTTTTATCCTCGCTTTTCTATTGCTTGTGAAAATCATTTTAATGGCTCTTGTGAGTCGTGATCTAAAACCATTTTCAAACTACTTTCAAGGCTTGAAAAAGAGTCTAAACCTGCACTTCGATTTCCTAGCATGTTTTGTTTGTACTGCATGCTTGTCTAGTTTCTGCTGAGTCTTGGCTCGCGGTGTGGGATTTGCTTTTCTTGAAGTACTGGTCACGCTGGTTGATCTGGAGGTGCTGGAGAGGTGGAAGAGTTATAGTCTTCCTTTTTGTTTCCATCTGTATCATATATGCTTAATACATGTTTTTCCGCGTTGGAGCCATGTAATGTATGCCATTTGGCGTTTGTATGCAATGCATGTATATTTATTTTGAGAGTGTATTCTCGGGCTGGGGGTCGTGGTTGTTTGTTTTTGGGTGTTTCACGTGACCTAGAGTTTGGGGTGTGACATCCTTGGGGTGTACTAGCATCCCCAATATCTAGGACTGGAACATCCCTTTAGCCAGAATCATGGCCACGGCCTCGACCACGGCCTCGTCCTCCCCGCATGGACATAACTCTATACGGAAGCAATGTAACAGGATAAGCTTCCATACAACATGTTATTGCATATGTAAAAGACAGAAACACATAAGCTTGCTAAGACATAACCACTTAAGATCATGTCAACACATCTCACATACCGAGGAGAATCAACAAGAATGACGCGTCACTTTGGATAACCTACTTAGATTCCTTGTTAGAAATCACGTCTGCGAAACGCATATCTAACTTGGCTCTCAAGTTGGTTAACCCAAACGCTCGAAGGCAAGACTAATCAATCATAAGGTCCAACCTCCATTCTCACGTATGTACAACCATCATACTAAATAGGCTATCATGCGTATGTTAACAAAACATTAAAACACATGCAATCAAGCATACGCACGTCCTCACATGGTGATATACCCTCCTTTTTATGGCTCTTAGGTATTTAAATCAAGGGCTCTGATACCAAGTTGTCACACCCCAAACACCAGGGTCACTCGAAAGCCTACCAAAACACCGTTTAAGAAAATAAAGTTTGCAGTTGAAAAATTATCAACTCAAAATTTATAACATCTGGATAAAAGAGTTCCCAAAGTTCATTTCTCATAAACAGTAAACATGCAGTTCTATACACGAATAAGTATATCGCTTCAAGGCGTGCAAAACTCGCCTTCTGAAATAGGCATCGCACGTAAAACTACATGTCTCAAAAACAGGAAACACTACAGAGAGTCTTCCGCCACCGCGGGCATCTAGGTCGACTCCTCATGTTCACCTAAAAATAGTTTTACAATAAAATTTCACACCGTGAGCCGAAATCCAATAGAAACAGACGATAAAACTGTAAAGCAGGTTATGCAATCATAAGCATAAAGACTCAACCACAAGAGTCAAAAAGATTTTTTTCTCAAAACCACAAGTTTTTCATTCTTAAAACTATGCATATCATCACTGCATATATTATGCCACAGTTAAAGGAAATAGTAATAAAACAATATTTTTCACTTGGGCCACACAGTTGAGAAAAATAAGATAAAATAAAATCTTATGTACCGATTCTGCCACACACACGGACAAAGGCAACAACTATAGACTCTTGCCCATTACCTTAGTCCTGAACCAATTAAGGCCTGCTATGTAATAACAAGTTTTATACGGAGTCACAACAACGTAACTGCTTAATTTACGGGCCTGAAACCCGAGGGTACAAAGCACCCACTGCTTAATTTATGGGGATTAACCCGAAGGTACAAAGCACCTACACTGTGTATATTTCTGGATTTTCACCAAGAAGCAATGAAGTCCAACTCAACACACCAACTGTCAAGGTACATCTATGGAAATCATTTAAAAACCCCCCGTAGCTTAACTACGCAAAAACTCGTAAAACAGTTACACATTCACATGTACAAAAAGAGATCCAATCCATCATCTTGGAGATCTACTAGCATGTAAAAATTCACTCCCATCAAAACGTTTCAAAAGTTAAGACTCAACTTTGAGGGTTAGCTCCAAACCTCCAAAATACGTTTTTCACAAACCATCTTGTTTTTAAACCTCCTTTCGAGAACTACGGATATCAACACATCCGAATCATGTATAAAATCAAGAAAGGTGTAAAATCCAATTTTTACCCAAAACCAAGGTTAAACATGAAAAATCACATTTTTTTACATTTTTTACTTGGTAGAAACACATATAATTACACGTAACACCCTTTAATAGAAGTAGGGTCTAAAATCCTACCTCGATGAGTCAAAACTCAAAACCTCAAAAATTGAACTTCGTCGAAATGAGAATTTGTCCGGCTGGATACGAAGCTAGCCGCGTGAATAGTAAGGATCCACAAGCTGATCGTCGAAAACTAGGCTCAAGCAACCCAAAAAATGTAGATAGAAGGCAGAGAGAAGGGTGAAAAGAAGCTGTCCAAAATGGGAACAGGGGCTGAAATATATATAGGCTCGGTAAAAAGCACCATCCAGTCGATTGAATTCCTAATCCAGTCGACTGAATGAGCATCCATTTGACTGAATGGGACAAATCAGTCGGCTGAAGGTGTTCTGGATCACAAAAACTCTTCCACCGCCACGCCTCGGTCGACTGGATGGCTCAATCCAGTCGACTGAACCCAAGAACAGACGATCCAGTCGACTGGATACACTAGTCCGGTCGACTGAATTGCTGGGCAAACTATTTTTCAACGTCCAACAGGTTTTTCAACCCAAGGATCAACCAAACAAACCTTAACGAACCTCGATAAAGCGTAAAATACATCTACACATGCTGTTCTACAACTTTGAAACATAATTCATTCATCGAGGCTATGCGAATAATGAAGGGAACACGTTATATATATATAAAACTCAAAAAGAGACGGGTCCGGGTCTCACAGTTATGAGCATGGACACACTGTTACACACTGTTCAGATAGAAAATCTCTTGATTTAACTGTAAAAAAGGGTTTGGGTTCCAAAGGAAACACACCCACATGGAATTAACACCAAAGAACCCAAGAAAGTTTGAGTACCAAAAATCAAAACTTGATTGCATTTGTAGGTGTGTTTTATGTCCTTGTTCAAGGAGGGGATATCGTATCTTGATAGTGCCTTCTTAAGACACATGACAGGTGACAAGTCAATGCTTGCATCCCTCAAGCCTAAAGATGGTAGATTTGTAACATTTGATGACAATAGCAAGCGTAAAATCATAAGAATTGGTTGTATTGGTAAAATTTCTTTTCTTTCTACTGAAAATATTTTACTTGTTGATGGTTAGAAACTTACCCTTCTACGCATAGGCCAATTTTGTGACAAAGGCCACAAGGTTGTCTTTGATCATGTTAAGTGTGTTATTGAAAACTCAATTGACAACAAAATCAGTTTTGAGGATCATAGGCATGATAATGTTTACCCTTTCAATATAAGTAACCTTTTTAAAAATAATACTAAGTGGTTAGCTGCCTTAAGTGATAATAGTTGGTTGTGGCATAGAAGATTTGAACATGCACACATGAACTTGATTTCAAAATTTTTGACAAAGAAGTTGGTGATTGGTTTACTTCAAATCAAATTTGAAGAAGAAAAAATTTGTGATGCATGTCAACAAGATAAACAAGCAAGAAGTTCTTTTCAATCCAAAAATGTGATTTCTACTTCTAGGCCATTACAACTATTGCACATAGATTTCTTTGGTCCAATAAGGACTCTTAGCCTTAAAGGCAAAAGATATATTTTTGTTGTTGTTGATGATTTTTTTAGATATACTTGAGTGCTATTCTTAACTCATAAAGATGAAATCTTTACTTATTTTGCAAAACTGTATCGGAGAATTTAAAATAATTTTTTTTTTCAAATTTCAAGTAGCAGAAGTGATCGTGGTAGAGAATTTAAAAATAAAAATTTTAAAAATTTTTGTCATGAAAGTGGTATAGATCATAACTTCTCTGCTCTTAGAACACTTCAACAAAATGGTGTTTTTAAAAGGAGGAATAAGATTTTAAAAGAAATGCCTAGAACCATGCTCTGTGAAAATAATCTACCAAGATACTTTTGGGTCGAGATTGCCAAAATAACTTGTCATATCGTGAACAGAGTCATAATTCGAGCTTCTCTCAATAAAATATCATATGAGCTATGGAATGGAAGAAAACCTAACATTAGTTATTTTTGTACCTTTGAGTGCAAATGTTTTATTTTGAATAACAATAAAGAACTTTTGGACAAATTCAATGCAAAATCTGATGAAGGTATTTTTTTTGGATATTTTATATCTAGTAAAGCTTATAGAGTTTTCAACAAAAGGACCTTAGTTGTTGAAAAATCTGTACATGTATTTGATGAAGCTAATCTCGGTTCTTTCAAAGAATTTTGTAAAGATAACTTGGTTAACATAGAAAAAGGTAATGAGGATATCTTTATCAAAGACCAAGAAGAACCACATTATGAGGAAGGTACAAACTTGCTGCAAAATGAAGTCTAACAGGCCGCTGGTGCTTCAAATCAAGAAAATTCAGATTTGCCTAAGGAATGGAGGTATGTTTATGGTCATCCAAAAGACTTGATCATTGGTGACGCATCCCAAGGTATTAAAACTCGATCGTCTTTACATAATGCTTGTGGTAATTTTGCATTTCTTTCTCACACAGAAATAAAACATTTTGAGGAAGCTGAAAACGATGAGTTTTGAACCTTGGCTATGCAAAAAGAGCTTAACCAATTTGAAAGTAATAAGATTTTGACTTTAGTCCCAAGATCTAAGGAACACTTCATCATCGGTACAAAATGAATTTTTAAAAATAAAATGGATGAGAACGGAATAGTTTTTAAAAACAAAGCACGATTGGCAGCCCAATTTTATAATTAAGAAGAATGCAACGATTTCGATGAAACTTTTGCTCCCGTGGTTAGGCTTGAAGCCATTAGGATGTTACTTACTTTTACATGTTTTAAAAAATCTATATTTTATCAAATGGATGTCAAGAGCGCATTTTTAAATGATTTTATTTCAGAGGAAGTTTTTGTTAAACAACCTCTTGGCTTTGAAAATCTTGATTTTTCAAAGTATGTTTACAAACTTACCAAGGCTCTCTATGATTTGAAACAAGCACCAAGAGCTTGGTATGAAAGATTTAGCAAATTCTTAATTGAAAATGAGTTTTCAAGAGAAAAAATTGATACAACTCTTTTTATCAAGTCTCAAGGAGAAGATATGTTTGTTGTCCAAATACATGTAGATGACATTATCTTTAGCTCAACTAATGAAACTTTTTGCAAGGACTTTGCTAAGTGTCTGCATGGAGAATTTAGGATGAGTATGATGGGAGAGCTAAATTACTTCAATGGACTTCAAATCAAACAAACATAAGATGAAATTTTCATCAACCAATCCAAGTACACAAGAGATTTGTTGAAGAGATTTGAAATACAACAGGCAAAACCATTGGGAACTGCAATGTGCCCTTCAACAAAACTTGACAAGGATAAAAATGGTAAAGCAGTAGAGAAAAAGCGATATAGATGTATGATTGGCTCCTTACTCTATTTAACTGCAAGTAGATCAGATATCATGTTTAATGTATGCATGTGTGCTAGATTTTAAGCTAATCCTAAAGAATTACATGTGCCTGTTGTTAAGGACATCTTTAGATACCTTTTAGGTACATAAAACCTATGATTATTCTATTATAGAGGAATAGCCTTTGAGTTATTTGGCTATTCTGATGTAGACTTAACCAGTTATAAAATTGATAGAAAGAATACAAGTGGAACATGTTAATTCCTAGGACACTCTTTAATATCATGGTTTTGCAAGAAATAGAATTCAATAGCCTTATCTATAGCTAAGACTGAGTACATTGCAGCTGGTAACTGTTGTGCATAGGTTCTTTGGATGAAACAATAACTAGAAGACTATGGTATAAGTTTAGATCATATTCCCATTAAATGTGATAACACTAGTACCATAAACATATATAAGAACCCAATACAACACTCAAGAACAATGCATATTAAGATAAAACATCACTTTATTGGAGATCATGTTAAAGAAGACGACATAGAACTTGAATTTGTAGGCACCAACTACCAACTTGGTGATATATTCACCTAACTTTTAAATGAAGAAAGATTATGTTATATCAGAAGAGAACTTAGTATGTTATGTGCTCTAAATTGATACTTAAACTGTCATACTAACTGTGCCTGTTCAATGCATTTCAATGCTTTTCATACTTTATTTTGATGTGTGAAAAGTGTTGATTCTATGATAAAAATGATCAACACATGTGTGAAAGAGCTAACTCAAAACTATATAGTATCGACACATTTTATTAAAAGTGTCGACCCCATCTATATAGTGTTGACTCAATTTGTTTATCTTGCTTTTGGTAAAATTTAGGTTGACTCATTTAAGAAGAATATCGACTCAATGAGCCGAACGTGTCGACACCTTGATAAAAAATGTCGACACAATTCCTGTCTTTGGACACCCTCAATGTCGCGTGAAAAGTGTCGACTCAATTTCATTTAGGGTCGAGACAATTCATAGAGTTTATATATAGGCAATTTTCCCCTCTTTTCTCATTCGGGCTCAAAACCGTTCACATTCAAAACGTCGGTTCTTCTCCTCCCTCTTCGTGTCTCTCCGACGAACTCTAGAGTCGACTCCTCCCGCCGTCTTCATCTTTTCGTCTCTATCTATCACCGTCAATACCACTGAAGACGATGAGCAAAGGCAGCAAATGCCCGGATGAAGGACTTTCATGCCTTAGGGCGACGAAGAAGAAGAAATCAAAGACCACGACGACGAAAATGCCAGCGGCGAACACGAGAATGGATACCTCACTCAAGTTCTAGTATTTTAAGTTCAAGAATCTCTCTTCGCCTCTTTTGCGACTCAAAAGGTAATCCCCCGGTCGCTCTATTGATTTTTAATTTTTTGATTCAATAGAGATGAAATTTTTTGAGTTGTTCTCCGATCTCAATTAAATGAATTTACTCCAGATCCGTGAACTTCAATACCTTACACACGTCAAACTTTTTTATGCTCATTTCAAAATCTCTGACCCAAATATCATGACTATCACCACTTGGGTGAATGGTGTAAATATTCACTTGTCCTCTAAAACTTTGAATGAGATCCTCTGTCCCCTTGAGGGTCGATTTTTTATTGCCTCCAACAAGAAAAAGAGAACTATTGACGGTTTCTCTTTTCATGATGCGGTGAAACAAATTTTTGAACTCGAAGCGGTTCACTCTTCAAAACCCATTGAGGCCAACCCTCTAAAGCCTAAAATGAGAATTTTGCATCATTTTTCCAATCACATTTTTCTGCCCCAATTTGGCAAATTTGGTGATGTGATCTTTATGCATGTTTTCATTATGTGGTGCATCCTCGAATGCAGGAAACTAGACCTCAGTTATTTATTCATCTCTGACATGTTGCAATCACACTCCAAGTCAAATTTCTCCCTTCCTCATGCCATGTTTTTAAACCATGTGTTTTGGCACTTTGGGGTTGACTTGTCCACCGAGAAGGGTATTCCTTTTTCAAAACATGATTTATATGGACAGTTAACTTTGAAACTTATGAAGATTTCAAAAGTTGGTGATGTTTGGTCCACTAAACATAGAAATCTTACCTCCCTTGCCCCTGCTCCACCATCATATAGACAGACCCCTCTTCCTCCCTATGCTTGTGCAAATTCTACCATACCCTTTGTTTCTGGTTCCCCTGCTTCTCCTCGTTCTAGGACTGAGATTTCTGGCCCATCCTCTCCTACTCCTCCTCTTCCTCCTCTTTCTGTTGCATCGTCATTTGCTCCTCCTGTTGGTCCCTCATCTCAAGAGTTTGCAGAGCTTGTCTCCATTGTCAAGGGGTTGACCTCTTCTATAGCATCCTTTCAAGTGGAAGTTGATGCTGACCTCTTTGACATTAGTTGCAAAGTGCTTCTATTTCTGATAAGGTCAAATATCTCATCAAAACCAACCGTACTCTGCATCGAGAAATTAAAAATGCACGTGATGCTAGCCTATTCATGAGTAAGACCATGAACGACAGTGCTGTCTCCATTGTGAAGCTAATGTTGCTATTCTTCAACAAGTCCAAAAGGAATATGACGAAGGTGTCGTCATTGCAGTGCAACAGAATACTAGGAAGGTCGAAGACCATCTCAAATGGATTCAAGAGGCTTTGGCTAAACAATTTAAGCCTAAGGAGACCAAGACTGAAAAAGAAGCTCGATTGAAACGCAAGGTAGACTTGGCTTTGGCAATCACATTTATAGTCCTTGAAGAATAAGAGAAGACATTTGAGAAAGAACGAGGCTCTAAAGAACGTGCATATGAATAAAGGAAAGTGGCTGAAGACAAGAAACAAAAGAAGAAACGGTTCGACGACATCTGATTTTGATGATTCAAAATCAGATGTAACTTTTGATTGAAAAATAAGCGAAAAGAAAGAAAAATAAGTTTATAAGTTTTTTGATTGAAGGAGAAGATGTAACATTTAAACATATATTTCTATTTTTTATTATGGATGTGTTTGTGGATGACATACATTTATGTCTTTTTATATTATGGGTGTTTCAATTTTAGTTTTGCTGTGAATGGAAACAAATGTTATTAGTATGAAATCCTACCTTATGTGAAATGACATTTCTCAATTTCATGACAACTATTATATCCACTAATATCTCATATTAAGTGCTTTTCAAAGTTCACATGAATGCTTATATAGGTTACTATGTATGTATGAAATGTGTTTGATACTTGGGACTTGAAATTATTGCACATGTATATGTTTGCTAAGTCTTTTGAATACTTGAACACTTTGGATTGATGCACAAGTTTTAATAAATTCAGAATGCTTCTGAATTAAATTTTTAAATCCTCTTGAACATATGTTTTACACTGTTGTTGAATGCCTTACTGTTGTAATTGTATAACTTGTTTAAGGCATAGAGATAATGGGAGAACCTTTACTGAAAATTCTTTTAAATGTTTCTTAAAAAATGTTGTAATCATAAAAAAAGAGATATTGTTAGCCTAATGAATTTTTAATTAGATCTTGATGATTTTAATAAGTTATTTTCTTAATTAAATTGATTTAAAAAGAATTATATTTATTTGTATCAAAAAAGGTAAGTATTGACACTTTATGACTAATGAGTCGACATCTTAAGCCATTTTATGCTAACTATTTGCATCAAATAAGTTGACACTAAGTATTCTGTTAAAGAACATTTTGAGTAGACATAAATTGATATTTGAATTGACACATAAGGGCTAAGTATGCTTGAAACTCTCAAATGTTTCGACACCATTGAAAATTTGAGTCGGCACCTTAACATGTTTGTCTAAGACATTTCAGGTATTCGTTTTAGTCGACACCAAACTAGTTTGGGTCGACACCTTTAGTATTCACCGAAATCTAGGTAGTTGAGCAAAATGAGCCGATGCAAAAAGAATTTGAGTTGACACCTACACAAGCCTTGCGAGATTCACTTTAGATTGACACCAACGCCATTTGAGTGGACACCAAGTAATCCATCGAATTCCTGACTTAAAAAAAAATGAATCTACACCAAAACTAAATGGGTCGACACTAGAGCTTCAAGACAATTCTCGACTCCAACTCAAACGAGTCGACACCAAAGGTTTACAAGTCGACACAAAAGTTTTCTACGGGAATAAGCTATTTGGGTAGACACCAAACGATTTCGAGTGGACCTCAAAATAACTGAGACCGTCTGTAGTTTTTTGAGTCGACACCAAATCAAAATAAGTCAACTCTATAACTATCGAGACTGACTGCAATTTTATGAGTTAACAATAAAACAAAGATAAGTTAACACCGAAATTCCAGTAGCTTACTAAACAAAAAGGGTCGACACCAAAGGTTTCTCTTGAAAAATTGAAATAATGATTGAGTCGACACCAAAATCTCCATGAGTTGATGCCACCGTGTGGGTGAACAAGATGTAGAATTTGTGTTGATACCTTTGAATAAATGAGTCAACACAATCACTTGAGAAACCAAGCCCTAGATATTTTGAGTCGACACAAAATGATTTTGAGTCGACCCATGCGACAGATTTCAAATCTCACGCTGGTTCTAACAGTTGGATTTCAGAGCATCAGTTGCCACAACCAACCCACCAACGGTCATTTACTTCAATTTACTTCAGATGGCTATAAAAGGAGTTAAGATTCAGATCTTTAAAAAAAAAAACTGAAACATCTGGACACTGTTCTATTGCTTGAATCAAAAGCACAAATCTTCAAGAAAGCATTTATTCCTCATTAACTTCTCCAGCTAATTCTCACATTTTTGTATTCGTTTATTTTCAATCATTTGTAAAGTGAGTGAGTGAGTGAATCTTTGATTTTCATACATTTATTGTAATAGAGGGTAAGTCACCATTGATTCTATAAGAGAGTGTGATACTCTTTAAAGAAGAACTCAAGAGGGATTAGAAAAAATAGAGATTATTTTGTAGGATTTTCTTGAGACTGTAAAAGGTTTTGAATGCGCCCGTGAAGCGTTCTATCTTAGTGAAAATTCTCAAGGGGAGTTTTGAGGAGTGGACGTAAGTTTAGAAGAAACCGAACCACTATAAATCTAGGCTTTCCATAGCTCGCACAGATAATAGTAACATAATGTACCTTTCCATCACCTAACTTTTTAGATGTTATTTTAGATATTGCAAAACCTTTTTGTTTGGCATATCTTGCATAAAATTTCATAATTTTATCGATAGAGTTAAACATCCTCCCATTCACTTGCCTCTATATATTCTTTAACATTTTCAATTTCATTAGTTGGATTTTCAATGTATTCTTTATTTGATGTTGAATTTATATATTTTCTCAAAACTAGCATCATCTCCATTAAACTCTAAACTTGTAAACCAATTTGAAATTTTATTAATCCTTTTACAATATTTAATCAATTGACAAAATGAATGGATAATATATTCTATGTAATAATATGCATAAAACAAATTATGTTGAAAACAAATTATTCACAATAAATAAATTACATTCTCATCAAATAAATTATGTCCTCATCAAATAAATTACATCGTCATCTTCTAATTAAATTTTCTTACTTTTTAAAATTTTCTCATTGAAACAATTTTAAAAAGTAAAAACTTTTAAGATTAAAAAATCCAAAAATAATAAAAATTACACAAATTAATCCAAATGAGACCGTTGTGGTATATGTATGACACTATGACAGGGATTTTTATACCAACGGATGTTTTCCACTGTTGAATTTCATACCCAGTTAGATAATATTGCATTCTTGCTATCTTCAATAATTTTATTTGTAAATAATAATAATAATAATAATAATAATAATAATAATAATAATCTTTTGAAATATTAATATGCACAAATACCTTATTCTCAAAGTCTTTCAATCAATCAAAACCCATTAACTCACAACCCAAAAAAATCCAAAAAATATAGTAAAAAATAAATAAAAACAATTGCAACATTATAAAATAGAAGTTTAGAAAATACTTAATTCAAGAGAAGAAAATCTGAAAATTTTACCACCAACCTTAGAATTTTTTATTAACGCGTTGGTGCGGTGGGCTGGGTTGAATCTCCAAATGAGGCAGTAAAGCTATAGTTTGGGAGATTTTTCCCTAGTTTGTTATGTGAGCTTTAAAAATCCTCACGTTACTTTAAAAAGTGGGTTCCATATTTGATGATAAAGCTTGCCACCTGGATTAGACGGTGAATTAGGTGGTGACTGTAGCTTTATTGCTTAACAATAAATTCTTGGATCACTTTGGGCAACGTTTGGTAACATTTATAGTTTTTTATTTTTTGTTTATAAAAAATAAAAATAAAAATAAAAATAAAAATATGTTTGGCACATAAATATTGAAAAAGTGTTAGTAAGAGGTTGCGGATAAATATAATTATCGGATAGTCGAAAGTGTTATTCGGTGATGATAGCAAAAAGTAGAGATTGTGGTCGAAAGTGGTGGTTGGATGCGGTGGTTGGAGCGGGTGGTTTGCGGTGATGGTCGAATGGTGATGACCAAGGGTATTAACCAGAAATGATAGTTAGATGTAGCGATAGTGATCGGAAGTAGTAGTTGGAGAGGGTGATCGAAGGTGTTAGCCGGAAAGATAGTAAGAGGTAACGATGGTAGTCAAATGTGGTGGTTAAAAGTCGAGACGATGGTCGGAGGTGGTGGCCAGAGAGAGCAGCCAAATGTGGTAGTTGGAGGCAGTGGTCGGAAGCGGTAACCAGATGTATTAGTCGAGAGTAGTGAAAAAAAAGAAGATATAATCAAAACGTGTTTACAAAATAAGTGAAAACACATTTTTTTTATTTATAAGAATTTTGTAAATTTTGAAAATTATTTACAGTTTTTTAAAAACAAAAATAATTACCAAATATGTTTTTGTTTATTGTTTACAGTTTACAAAAAATTTAAAAATAAAATAAAAAATAGAAAACATAAATATTACCAAACGGGGCCTTAATAATTATTTTTAAAAGCAGAAGCAATAATTTGCCAACAATTTCATTTGTCATAGTGTAAGGTTTGACCCAAACGAAAAGCATAACGATCTTAGGACTGTCTCATATAAAGGCATCAAGTTCTTACAGTATGTTTGGCAAAGTAGGAGCATATAAAGGCATCAAGTTTTTACAGTATGTTTGGCAAAGTAGGAGAGAAAAGAAAAGAAAAGATTACTTAAAATATAAAAGAAAAGAAAAGAAACGATTATGTTTTCTCTCTATCTCGTTTGGATTAAAAAAAAAGAAAAAGAGAAGAATATATATATATATTTTTCTCTTTTATCTTGTTTGGTTAGTTTCAATAAAAGAAAATAGAAGAAAATATTTAGTATTATTTACCAATTTAACCTTAAATTAAGAGTGTTTTAAATTTATTTTCTAGAGTTAGTTTTGGTATTATAAAATTTGTCTCTATTTTCTCTTCAAATCTCTCCATTTTGGAGTGATTCAAAAAGTGCTTATTAAAAAAGAGAAAATTGTTCTCCTTTTTTCTTTTGGTTTCTCCCTTGTTTAGTAGTCTACTAAACAAGTGACTATGTAGTAAAAATATAAATTTTTTTTATTTTTTCTCTAAATCACTCAAATCAAATGAGATGTTAGTGCCTTTTGATCTAAGTAAAATTCACTCATCAATTAAGTGTGTAGGTCTTGAGTTTTTCATATCCAAGGAAAATGAAACAAGAAAAAAAGTACTATGAATATTCATTTTTAATGGTATGTGTGTACAACAACAAAAAAAAAACATTAGATGAGAAAAAGATCTAAATTGATACAAAATGTCATTAAAAAAATATATAAATTTATTAAAATTAATTGAAGATATAATCTTTTACAGAACAAAATAGCATAAAATTTTTTTTTGTTATCGATCCAAATTAATTGAAATAAAGACTTGGGCTCTATTTGTTTTAACGTAAAATATTTTACAAAAAATATTCTTTTATTTTTATTTTTCGATGTTTGGTTCTATACTTCAAAAATATCTATAAAAAAATAAAAGTTGCCGCCACTGCTTTATCGCCAGTGCTGTCGCCATTACCATCGTCGTTGTCACCACCACCCCCGCTACCGTTACCGCCACCATCACTACTACCTCCACCGCCTCCGTGGCCACTACTAACACCACCACCGTAAAATAACCTACATTTTTTTTTGTAAATTAATTTTGATCCTATAAAATAAAATATTTTATGTAATTTTTATCAAACTAAATATTAAAAAATAAATAAAATAGTTTACGTCAAAATAAATAAGACCCTACTTTAGTTTGATTTGATGTATAGCAAAAACCAATTGATTTTTTCGACAATTATACATCTTCATGTTATTATGAGATGGATATATACCTAAAACAAAAAAATAATCTTTTCGAATTGATCTAACCCGTTGATTCGTTTAAATGAGAGGAAAGATGAATCTCAGATATTAACGCTTTCCATAGGCCTTCTTCTCAAAAACTTGATCTTAGCATTAAATAAAGAGAGCTTGAATTTCCACATTTTTAAAGACCGATTAGAGAGAACTCAAGAGAGAGAATTTAAACGATTGAATTAATTATTCCGTAGAACAAATGTCACATTAAGGCTTCGTTTGTTTCGATAAAAAAATATTTTTTACATTCTTTGATGGTTGGTATGACAGCAATTAAAAGTTAACAAAAAATATTTTACAAGTTAATAAAAAAGAAGTTAATTTTGGTAAAAAATATTTTATTTTTTTATGGTTGAAAATATTTTTCACTTTTACCATCACACCATTGTCACCACTCTCAGCACTACCATTCTACTACTAGCACCGCTAGTTTAGGGTTTAGAGGGTTGAGCATACAAGATCTGGAGATTTGGGGGTCTAGGGGTTTGGGTTTTCGGGAGTTAGAGATCCTGAAGTCCGAGATCTTGGGACTTCAGGGGTCTGGAGTCCAAAGGGTCCAGGTTTGGGTTCTCGGGGTCTCGGGCGTTCGGGATCCCAAGGGTCAAGGAGGCTCAGGGTTCCAATTCCCGGAGTCCTGAGAGTTCGAGGGATCTAGGGGTTTGGAGTCCCGAGCTTTAGGAGATCTGGGGGTTCGAGGTGCTAGGATTTCGGGGTTCGAAGGTTCTAAGGGCATGGGTTGTTAGAGGTTCAAGAATCCAAATTGTGAGGCTCAGATTCTGGGAGTTACTTGCACCACTGTTGCTATTATCACTAATTCTAACACTATCACCTCTACTATATTTTTAAAATCGCAACAAAACACATACAAAATATTTTCTGTCGATGCGATCGGAGCTTAAATCCAAATTCTGTGAATTGCTATATAAATTTCTACATATAGGTAAGCATAGGATGGGCATCTTTCCTTGACAGAGTATATTCAAATTGTAGTTTTTTTATTTACAAATACCTTTCTTGATATGTTGATGTGGACCCCACGATTTATACGTCTATGAAATACAAATGGTAGACAAACAACACTTGTAAAACCCATAACTTATGTTAAGCATGTAGTACAAAACTGAGTGTATTTAGTTTTATTCTTCTTCATTAATTTCATTTAAATTGTTTTCTTCTTCATTAATTTCATTTAAATTATTTTCGTCATCAATAGAAATATCGTATGAAAAAAAAAGTACCTACTATATAGTTCAAGGAGGACAAGTAGTCAACCAAGAGAAAGTAATAAATTGTTTAGACTAGCTTTTTTTTCTATAGGTTTTTCAGCTTTTTAATTTTTTTGTTGTAAAAACGTAGATATAAAAATATATATAAAAAGTCAGCAAAAGCCAAATAAGTAAAATTTTTAAGAGACTTTTAAGTAAAAAATCTCTTAAAAATGCTAAGCCAAACATAGGCAAAATGACGAAATAAAAAGAAAATAAAAGAAAATTTTAGCTTCTCTGCGGTTCATAATTGGGACGTGTGAGGCCCATCCCGATCATACTTTGATAACTTAAATTGTCTGCTTTATTGTTGTATAAATTATCTATATATAAAATTAAATTAATTAAATATCGTTAATTGTATAAACAAAATATATTTGTCTCAAAAAAAATAATGTCCACTTACTGATCATTTTTTTCGACACAAATATAAACCGTCCATACATTTATCCAATCAACTTGATCTTTTTCTCATGAATAATCTATACACTAAAAGTAATAAAGCAAGCGAACGGTTTAAATCATCAAAATAAAATCGAGGTAACCCCAACACACTCCAAGTGCATGGTGCAATTAGGGGTACAAACGAAACAAACAGATCATGAACAGTTCGAGCCCTGCTCGTTTTAATTAAGCTCGTTTGAGTATAATTCATTTAATAAATGCACTGTTCATAAACACAAAATTAAACTCGTTTATTAAACGAGTCTAGATCATATAAGTTCACTAGGCTCATATAAACTCGTGAACAGTTCATCTAATAACTAATTCGGCTCATTAGAAACTCGTTTAAAAAGATATATAAATGCACTTATAAAGTTAAGGGCTCGTTTGATAACCCGGACTGAATTGGATTGGATTAGTAGTGAGGAGGGATTGATAATAAAGTGGGATTAGTAGTGAGGTGGGATTAATTTTTTTGTGTTTGAATTGAGTGAAATTAAATAACGGACTAGATAATG
>JAULJZ010055221.1:0-13809 GCA_032270985.1 Heliamphora pulchella
TCCACCGGCGTCACTCTCCCAGGATAAAACGGCTGACACGATCGTTGGAACACCACCAAGGATCGGTTACGAACGTATCCCGTTTATCTTTCTCTCTTTTACTCCCACAGTTTTGAAATCTGTCTGTATCTCTCCTTTTGTTCTTACCTCTTTACCTTGCTGCTGTATTTCTCTCTGCTGAAAATCCAATGGGATGACAATTTATATAGACTTGCACCCATTGAGAGTTACAAAAGGAATCAATGGCCATTGAATGGTATTAATTCTCAGAATTCATTTGCCAATTGAATGGCCAATTCAATTGCAAATAAATTCTACTATTGAATTTTGAAATTCAATGGCCAATTGAATTCACAAAATTCCAACAAAGCCAAAATCAATTTAACCCAAGTGGATTTAACATGAAAATAGGCCAGGAATAAAAAAAACAGAGTAATAGAGGAAGAAATCCATTGCAAGCAATGTGTTTAATTGTGTCTGAGAGAGTAGTGTGATTCAATGTTAGATTGCGGTGTGATTCATCAAACCCATGGCTGCGGTGGCGTACAATGGAGAGAAGATTTAATCTTCTTCCTATGTTTTTAAATAAAGGTAAAATTAAAAATAATATATAACAATTGTTGATGTTAGCATTTCTCGTTAAGTTTTTTAACGGTTATTTGACGAAAAGGAGTATCTAAAATATAAAAACAAAGTAGAAGGAATAGCAGTGTAATTTCAAAGACTACAGAGGAGGTCCCTATAATAAGTTTAAATATCAGATGAGGTAAGTATAATTTACTCAAATATTTTTTATTATAAAAACATAGAAGGTGTCGTTGCTTAAAAATATTTTTTAAAAAACATAAAAATCATCCTCACCACTTGTCGTCGTTGGCCCCCAAACACCACTACCACCCCATCACAATCACCACCACTACCACCCCATCTCCGCTGCCACCACCACTTCTACCTCCATTATTGCCGACACCACCGATCCATCGCTACCAGCCACTGCCATAAAATTACTTACACCGTTTTTAAAATTAATCTGGCCTTATGAAATAAATTATCTTATTGAAGAATTATTGTACATTGTTTTTATAAGACCAAACACAAAAAATTAAATAAAATATTTTATCAATAAATATTTTACTTCAAAACAAATAGAACTTTTGTTTCTTGAGGGTTGCTCTTTGTGTAATTTTGTAAATTGGTCATGATTGAATTTTTGAATCAAATCAAGACATAATGTAGATATTTGAAATGTACTTTCAATGTTAGAAATGGTAGGTGAAAACAATTTATAAAATTGAAGAATTTTGAATATGAAATTAGAGCTGAAAGAAAACCCTTCCATAGAACAACTGGAAATAATTTGCCTCCTGTCTTCATTTTAGGATAAAAAATACCTCCAATTTGACAAAAATTAAATTATTGTTCGTTTTAACGTAAAATATTTTTTAATAAAATATTTTATTTGTTCTTCACTATTCATTTAATAAAAAGTAAATAAAATGCTTTTTTTAAGTAAAATATTTTATATTATAAAATAAAAATATTTTTCTTTTAATAAATTAATAAGTTGTTTTCTATTTCTTATAAGACTTGTCTTGTATCTAATTCTTCTAAACTTTGTAAAAAAAAAAATTGTCAATTTCTAAAGTGAATATATATAAGCCAATGGTGATTGGAGCTACTATTTTGAGATAAATTTTTTAAAACATTTCTATATGCTTTTTTTTATTTGTAATAATTTTTTTACGTTAATTCAAACAATTATAAATTTTAGATTTCTCTCGTCATGAAAAATTAAAAATGTAAAAAAATTACTAGATTTTTTTTTAAAAAATATTTATATAAGACGAAAAAAGCCTTAAAAAGCTATTTTAAAACCTTTTTAAAAAATTTTATCTTTAGTGAAATTGTTTTACATTAGCTTAAATAATGATATACTTTTAGAACTTCTCTCATTATGAGAAACCGCAAAAGTAAAAATAAATGACTAATTCTTTTTATAAAAAAACTCATATAAGATGAAAAAAGCCTTAAAATGGCATTTTAAGGTTTTTTTCGTCTTTATTGAATTGTTTTTGCATTATTTTAAATAATGATACTTTTTAAACTTCTCTCGTTATGAAAAACCAGAAAAGTAAAAAAAATAACTACTTTTTTAATTAAAAAATTCATATAAAACAAAAAAAACCTTTTAAATGTTTTTTTTTACATTAGTTCAAACAATTATAGTTTTAAAACTTCTCTTTCCAATTTTAGACAAAACAGCATATACTTTTAGATTTATTTTATAATGATAAATCAAAAATATAAAAAAATCTAGACCAAATAATTTTTTTCAAAAAAATAAAAAAAAATCATGAAAAAAAATTACATGAAAAACTATTCCAAGCAGTAACAAAGTTCCAAGAGACATCGGACCAGATCTAACTATTTTTCATAACTTTATTGTAAAAAATATTTTATTTCAATCTAATAATAAATAACTTTATTTTAAATATATTTTTTATGTATCAACCGAACACTAGAAAATAAAAACGGTAAAATAATTTTTTTAGAAAAATATTTTAAAACCTAAGGAGCCGTTGACTATATTAAAAATATATCCAAACAAAACTAAAGCGGGTGTTTGACATTACTAAAATTAGTAATTTATAAATAACAGCAGAAGTTATGAGTGTTCGAAAAAAATTATAACTTATAACTAAATAAAAGAGCTTGGCCAAACAAATCGGTTTGGCTGAAGTTCAATATCCACGCGCCAAGCACACGATACCTTTCTATCTACTTGATAAGGGGATCTAAAAGAAAGAGACCATTGAAACGAAATTATTTCTTAAATTTATTTTTATAAAACAGTTTTTAAATTATAATTTTAAAAAATGCAACCAAACAGGCTCTTAGTGTGCTGAAATTAAAAAATTAAAAGATGAGCAACCAAAGGCCGTGTTTATTTTAACAGACTAAGAGAAATTAGGTTCAATTGGATTAAAAAGTATATAAGACCCACATTTTTAAGTTTTGTCTTTTTAAATAGCTTGTTTCATTTTTCAATTCACTCACCCACTTAGACTATTAGTCCCCTGCATGACTTGCACCATTAATCCCCCACAAAAAACCCTAATAAAACAACATTTATAAAATTATTTGTCCCACCTCATTCGTTAAAATTATTTGTTAACCCTTTTTACATATTATCTTCTCTTTTTATATAATGATTAAAAATAATTATTTAAACTCTCATTTTATATTCTATCCTACTTTATAAGGGTGGACACGATCAAATTGGTTTGATTCTAAACAAATTTAAAAATCAAACTGTTAGTAACGATTCAAAAAATTTTAAAACTGAAACCTGACCATTGTAGTTGTAAAATCGAACCAGAATCAATTCGTAAAAATGGTCTGGTTCTGATCAATTCTGATTTACTATTTCCAAAACTCAAAATAACTAATTTTACAAATACATAATTCAAACAAGTTTAGCCTAAACTGTTTAACTAATCAAAAACTAAAAAGCTTAAGTCTATTTGATATTGAGAAACCATTCTAAGTACGTATTTATTTGGACTAAAATTGTTGAAGCGAATTTTAAAAGAAATTAAAATTAATGAAAATATGAAATAATACTCTTACAATAAACTGTTTGGTTCGATTATAACCAATTTTTCCTTTAATAAAAGTCAGATTTTGTACAACGATTCAAACCAGTCTGAACTAGTTTACCGATTCTTCTAATTTTTTTAATCACCCCTACTACTTTAACTAAACATGATACAAGTAATTTCATATTATATATAATCTTATTCACTATTCTATGGTATTAAAAAAAACATGTGCTTATCCTTCTTGTCGTCTTTCGGCTTCTTTCTCTCTCCTCTTTCGGCTTCTTTCTCTCTTCCCTCTACTCATCGACCAACTCACCAAACCAAAGAACTCAATTTCGTGACTATCCTATCCGACACATCAAACAAGGCCAAAAGCGCAATCAAAATGAAAACTAGAGAGCGAATACAACTAGCAACATTTTTGTTTCTTTTATATTTTTTACTTTAAAAAAAGAAAAATAAAAAAAAATAAAAAAAAGAAATAGTCAAAAATCAAAACAAGATGCCACGTTTGGCTGGTGATTTAAAGTCACCTTTTAGCCCTTTTTTTATTAAAGCCCCAAAAAGGTCAACCATCAAAAAAGACATTTTTTCTGTATATTGGCAGCTTAAAGCCACCTTGTAACTAAATGAATTTTTTACATATTTAGCTAAAAACTCAACAACGAAAAAAAAAAGAGAAGCAAAAAGCGCGACTTAAATTCTGAGTTGCCAAACGAGCACAAAGCCATTTTAAGCCTAATACTACTGGAGGAGCTTCCAGTGTTCTCCACAATTTCAGCCAACTTATAAACAAAGTAACCAACAACAAAAGAAAACAACAGAAGCAGCAGCTAGATTCAGCAAGCGCTTGCACTCCTAATTGACTTATTTACAACAAAAAACAAAAAACAAAAAAAAAAACCATTTTTTTCACCATCCACAAGACTACAACTACCTCAAAGAAACAAAACCTTAACTATCAGGACAGAAATTGGTAATCCTATCAATCCCCAAGGTCTCACTAGAGGGGAGGAAAAGAAACCGAGAAATTAATAATTTTGTAAAAACTATTAAACAAAACAAATAAATAAATAAAAAAGTAGAAATCCCGTGTCATATTTCTATTCACGTGCTTGCATTTTTAATTCTTAGGTTTGTATTCGATCTACTAACCTTATTTAAACGAGCCGTCACTCATCAACTTCAAGCTGATACTGTTGAATCTTTCTCGCGAATATTGCCGGGATGCTTTTCTCCAGTCCGTACCGGCCTTCATCATCGAAGCAAATTCCTCGTAACTTATGCGCCCATCCTGTGCATTAAAATAAAGGAGACCAAGATTTAGTTCCTTAATTTTGCAACATGTTAATATGCA
This sequence comes from Heliamphora pulchella, assembly GCA_032270985.1. Classification (NCBI taxonomy): domain Eukaryota; kingdom Viridiplantae; phylum Streptophyta; class Magnoliopsida; order Ericales; family Sarraceniaceae; genus Heliamphora; species Heliamphora pulchella. The sequence continues at coordinate 4,960 of JAULJZ010055221.1, forward strand.
AAATATGATATGGAAAACTAGAAATAAGATCAAATTGATGTAAAAGAAATGCAAAAAACAAAACAAAACAAAACCAACAAAAAAATCGCTCACTCAAAAAGATGACCAGCGAACGAATGAGAAATATTTTATCTTATTTTTACTGTATTTTTGTTTAAATACAAGCATATATACCATGACAACTCAAGACGGCATGAAAATATAACCAAAATGGATTAGAAGCAAAAACAAAAAGGTACCAGACTGGTCTCAAGATTAAGTTGAGACAGAAGGGAATAAGAGAGTAGAGATGCAAGAGAGAAAATTTGAGCAGAAAGAATAATGTGTGTGTATGTGTGTAAGAGATTTTACAGTAAAATAAACATGAAATGTGGTAAATTGCAGTGGCTTTCTAGAATATAGGTATACCATATCTTTCATGTTGCCAACTTGCCATTGAGTTCTACCTATTTGCCTAAATAGGAATGGAGAATTGGAGATTTGAGGATTAAAAAAAATGGATATAAAGCCTAGTGAATGAGAAGAGGTAAAAAAGAGGAAAGGCAAGTATGTGGCACACTATTAGTAGGAAAATGTAGTCTCCCCTCCTTACCTTCCATCCTCGTAAAATATATTTGATATGCTTTATCTTGTAATACAAAAGGAGGAGAGCTCAATAGAGTAAATAAATAGTAATAGGGAGGATGACCAATAAATGAATGACAAATATTCTATCGTATTTTTTCTGTATTTTTATTCAAACATATATATCATTACAACTCAAGATGACATGAAAATATAACCACAATGGATTAGATTTAAAACAAAAAGGAAACTACACTGGTCAAGATTAAGTTGGGATAGAAGGAGATAGAGAGTAGAGATACATGAGAGAAAAGTTGAGCAGAAAGAATAACGTGGCATGTATATACGTGTTTGTAAGAGATTTACGGTAAAATAAACATCAAATGTGATAAATTGCAGTGGTTTTCTGAAATAGAGGTATAACATATCTTTCATGTTGCCAACTTGCCAATGAGTTCTACCTATTTGCCTAAATAGGAATGGAGAATTGGAGATTTGAGGATAAAAAAAGGATATAAAGCCTAGTGAATGAGAAGAGGTAAAAAGAGGAAAGGCAAGTATTTGGCACACTATTAGTAGGAAAATGTAGTCTCTCCTCTTTACCTTCCATCCTCAAAATATATTTGATATGCTTCTTGTAACACAAAAGGAGGAGAGTTCAAGAGAGTAAATAAATAGTAAGAGGGAGGATGAATTTGCATCCCTTTGGGTGGCCAACTTGAGGGTTGTTCATGAGGTCGATACTCCGATAGTGTGGTACTCGGATAAGGGACCAAGTTAGAGATGAGAATAATACTCCTATAGAAAAGGAAGACAAAGTCGAGGTAAAGAGAAATATGATTACTACTTCTGGCGAAGAGATCAAAAAGAGCTTGATTAGAAGATCCATGGTCTAAAGGTTGACCGGGAGGAAACTGCGGCAAGCACCTCAGTTTAATGCAAAAATGGTGGGCTTAAAGCCTTCTAGCAAAAATACAATCTTGAGGAACCAAGAGCAAGAGGTGGAGGATAAAGTTCATTTGTGCCGCCTTTCGGGTTGTGAGAGGATTACTCCCCTGGGGGATGCGAGAGATTTTGTTTGTAGGTTATACATGATATATTTATGTATCTTCTGTTTGGCCAAATCCCTCGAGTCATAAGGAGTTCTTTCTTAGTAGGTTACTTACGAAATCTAGATATGTCATCTGTAGACAATGAGTAGCATTCGGCTTGTCTCCCGAGTTTCATTATATACAGTAGTAGCAAATCGCTCATTTACAAAAGAGGACTTTTCCCAAATAAAGAAAAAGGAGGAGCTATAAAGACGGGTGAATATAAAACATTAGAGAGGGGACAAATTTGAAAAATCATAGAGGTAGCAATTATACCTAAAAAGATTAATGAAAATTTTACTAAGATGATTTGCATGCAGCAAAAGAAATGAAAAATATTTTTTTCTAAAAAAGAGCAAATGAGCTCCAAGTTGATTCAATCCAAGTTGATTCAAACAGCTAACAGTATTTATGATTAGCCAAGAGGTACGACCCTCATAAAGGGGTGAAATCCAAGGATGAGAGAACAAACAACACAAGATCAAGATTTAAATACATCTGAGTACACAGTGGGAGACTGACCTTATCTGTATCAACATCATGCATAATGGCATTGATGACTTCCTCATTGTTTGAGCAATCTTCACCTCTTAAGGCCTCACGCAGCTCTTCAATTTCGATGTAACCACTCTGGTTTCGATCAAAGAATGCAAAGGCTTTATGCAGGTGCTCGTCATTGGCCATCTTCTGCAGATGAATGGAAATAGCTACAAACTCTCCATAGTTCAATGTTCCATCTCCATCAATATCGGCCTGTTGCAACCACGTTTCAGATTACCAATAAATACAAATTCAAGCACCTCATAAACATATTTTTCCCTACTTTCCATAAAACAATCTAGTATTGTTACACTGAAGTTAAGAAAGAGTTTTTCGGGAGGAGAGGTTAAAATTAGAAAGTTTAGGTCACTGGATGTGTAACAAAAAATGGTCCAGTACCATGTGATAATTTCATCCCCAGCTAGTAGATTTAATATTTCTCTGTGTCTGCATGAGTGCATAAAGGTTCACAATTAACTCGATACATAATTAACAGAAGAAAAAAAATCATCCTTTTCAATAAGCGTACACATATATACTATTTCTGTTTATAGAACCTTAAGATTTGATATCAACAATTTACCACAAGGGAGGCTAATTGGATTTGATGGTTTGATTTAAAAACACAAGCTCTTATAGAATGTGGAAAGCAATGAGAAAACAAAAATGAGAAAAGGTTGGTATAAAAACTACGGTACATACAGCTTCCATTAGGATTTGAAGATCCGCATCAGGGATCGGGTGTCCAAGCTTTTGCGCCCCAATCCTAAGTTCCTCGAGATTGATCTTGCCTCTCTTGCTGGTGTCCATCATGTCAAATGCTTCCTTTAAACCAGCCGCTTCCTCCATTGATAAATGCTCTGCAATCACCTGTATAAGTGGCGTTTGGAAGTTAACGGCAATCAAAAGAAGTACCATAAATCTTCAAAGACAAGCTCCAGCATGATCACAATTTATCGACATAAATTAATCTTAATAAAATGAAGAATGCAATACAATAATTACCCGGAGAGCACTTTTTTTGAGCTTGTTCATTACAGAAAATTGTTTAAGCCTTGCTTTCACAGTCTCACCAAGTGGCACATTTGGAGCTTTCTTTGCGTTTAGTAACCAGGGATGTTCTGCTTTCATACAAGGGGAAAAAGGGTCTTGGTTTAGTACCCTCATTTTTATAAACAAATTAACCGAAAGAGTATCCAACACGCATACTTAATGTAAGCAAACATTACCAAGCACTTCCTGAGCTGTAAGCCGCCTTTTCGGGTCTGGATCAAGCATTCTCTTTACAAGATCCTTTGCATTGTCAGAAACTATAGGCCAAGGATCTCTCTTAAAATCGATTACAGAGCGAATAATTGCTTGTGCAACTCCTTGTTCAGTTTCTGCACGAAAAACACGTGAGAAAATGTTGTGGGGGAAGGGGAACCTAAATCAACGAAAGTTGATATTAGCAAGTCATTTCACATAAATCACATTCCACATTTCATATGAGCTAGTAGTATGCTACAAATTAATATTTTCTATTAAGTATCTATAATTTCACATGCACAGATGTACTAAACACTAATTGTGCACCACCAAATCAAACACTGAACCTACAGACCTGAACTCTTAACCCTTGCAGAAGTAAAGAGAAAGAGATTGCTTAAGAAGGAGACCTGCCCAAAAAGGTGGAACACCACAAAGTAGAATGTAGAGGATAACTCCGGCACTCCATACATCGATCTCTGCACCATAATTGCGTTTTAGAACCTCAGGAGCCATGTAATAAGGGCTTCCCACTATCTCATTAAAGCGCTCGCCTGTAGATAAATGGCAACAATTAGGTATAGTAAAGGAATTACATAGAAAGATTACGCTGAACAACAAGCACCTAATGCTGATATTCCAAAAGCAAATAGGCAGCAAAAAGTTTTCAAACACATCACTGAACACAGTGGAATCAATTGAATGCAATACCAGGTTTGAAGAAAATTGACAGTCCAAAATCAATTGCCTTCAGGGGTGCTGTTTCCTTCTTGTTTGCAAAAAGAAAATTCTCTGGTTTCAGATCGCGATGCATCACTCCATGCCTGTGGCACGTCTGCAATGCATAGAGAACACAGAAAATAATATGAAAAAATCAAAAGATTTATTGAAAGTGAAAGCTTAACAAAAGGGGACTCTATGGTCGCATAGACAAACATAAAATTGGGAGCAATGCCAGAAGCAGTGAGAGATTTGATCCAACAGAATCCAAACACATGCACAGAGAGAGAGAGAGAGAGAGTTCCAAGAGAAGGAAAACAGAGATTGGAAGACATGCAGATCAAGTATATTGAAGGTACATAAAAAAAACAAATAAATAAATCCTAATGCAGATAGAAACTAAGTAAATCGTTGCCAAGATTCAGCAGAAGGCAAAAGAAACCAGCACTGAGCATCAACAAAGTAACAAAAAATATTCAAGAAGCCAACAAAACAGTTCAATATAGTGGGTATGCAAAGACCAACGAGAAAGAACCAAAAAAAAAAGGACATGAAGTTAGTGGTAAACATGGCTCCTAACTTTTTATTAGAAGTTTTAGCACAAGCTCCGGACAATAATAGCGGATAGACACATAAGGACAAGATACTCCAATTAGCAATTATCAGCACATGACATGAAGGTATACGTACAGCCCATATGCATGCACACTAAATTTAGGTTGACAAAAGGAATATTTAGGAGGGACTTCATAGAAAAGCTCTACAAACTTATCGAGAATGAAAACAAAAGCAAGATCCTAAGAAAGCACAAACACAGACATGGGTTATGGATACGACACGATACGAACACATTGACGTAGTACTCATTTGATTTCCGGATTAATTTTGGTGAGGATTTGGAGATGGGATTGTGGAAGAGGACAAAGAGGATATGTGGATCGAAAGAATGATAGATGGAATTACATACCATGGGATAGTTATACTATGTTTGGTTAGAGTGGAATAACCAATGAGAGAAAGAGATGATGACTAATTTTGATCGTTGGATGAAGAGGGAAGATAATCAGGAGTGGGGAACTAGCTAATGCTACTCCCCCTTCTAATCCGGGTTTCAAACATGTAAAAGTTTTAGTGGGGAGGAATAAGAGATTGTTTGACGGGATTGAGTTACCAATACATAGATTGAAGGGTGCTCTCCTTAATGTTTTGTATATTCAAGAAGCCAATAAAACAGTTCAATATACTGGGTATGCAAAGACAAATGATTAAGAACATAAAAGAAAAAATGGGGGGGCGGGGGAGCATGAAGTTAGTGGGAACATTTCCCCCAACTTTTTATTAGAATTTTCAGCAGAAGCTCCAGACAATAACAGCTGATAGACATATAAAAACAAGATAATCCAAGTAGCAATTATCAACACATGAAGGTAAACATACGGTCCATTGCATGCACTCCCATTGTAAGTTTACAAAAGGAATATTTAGGAGCTCTACAAACTTATCGAGAATGAAAATAATAGCTTGATCCTACTAAGCATGGTCATGGCCACAAGACACAGATACAATACGATACGGGCACGTTAACACGGCATTTTCAAAAAAATAGTCATTGCAAGATACAGCAAGGACACGTCAATCAATAAATGCATTTTGGATGCATCCACAAAAATAATTACTTGATTTCTTCACATCACATATGTATTTATATTTTATCATATCAAAATATTAAGAAATATTTTTTCACCTTTTACCTACTAGAAGTGTGAACAACAAGTCTTAATGTCTATATTAGAAATTTATTTTGTCAGCAAATTATAAGTTTTAACATCTATATTTCATAAACTGAAAAACAGAATATAAAGGAGAACAAATTAATAGGTATAAAAACATATTCTTTTCATTTTACAATTGAATTGAAAATAACTTTTTTTCAAACTTATATGATGATTCATGTGTGTTTAAGTGATGGACACTGTAATCCTAAATGTCCTAAAATTGTCAAATTCTATAAAATAAAAATAATAATGTCTAGGCAGGTGTCTAACGTGTGTCGGGAAGGATCAGACGATTATCCAACACGTGCCAACACGTCACCGACAAGGACACACGCCAATTTCTTCGAAGTGTCCTTTTTTCTTAGGCAAGATGTGAACAAATGAAAACCACAAGGTCCACAACAATTCAATGAATAATAATAATAATAATAATAATAATACCCAAAATAAGAACAATGAGCCTATTCAGGAAACATGTACAAATCTTACAAAAAACAAAACAAAACCCAATTCAGAACATGAAATGTAGATTCATTGGAAGACAATAATCATCAAAATTCAAGACCATATCAATTGAGCAACATGAGAAATGGTCCAAATTATACCTGCACAACCTCCACAATTGTCCGCATAACCGCTGCAGCCGCCCTCTCGGTGTAATTACCCCTCGCCACAATCCGGTCGAACAATTCGCCGCCCTCGCATAATTCCATGACAATGTGGACTGCATTGTCATCCTCATAAGTGTCCTTCAAGCTCACAATGTTGGGATGCTTGGGTAAATGCTTCATGATCTCAACCTCTCTCCTCACATCCTCAATATCCACTGCGGTCCTCAGTTTCTTCTTCGATATCGATTTGCAAGCAAAATTCTCCCCTGTTTCCACATCAGTGGCCAGATATGTGATCCCAAATTCACCTCTCCCGAGCTCCCGGCCCAGTTCATATCGCAGCGAAATGTCCCGGCCTGTTGGGTTTTTTAATACTATGAGCTTGTTTCCACCTCCAGATCCATTAGCTGCAACATAATCAATCGAGAATGGGTTGGGTTTGTTCTTCTTCTTTGCCTTTTGCTTCTCAGAGAAAGAACCAGAAGGAGTCACACAGCAATTTCCCATTGATCAAAGTAACAAACCTGCAAATTTACCTGAGTTTCAGAGATTTTGAAGGACACCTAACAAATCATAAACAAAATAACATGATAAAATCTAATGATCCTAGGATCAAAAATGGAAAATAAATATAATTAATTAATGAAAATTCAAAAAGACGCCGAACGGCCCGAAATCTGAGCTTTGATGAGGAAGAATATTGATTACGGAAACAAAGCAATATAGGGACGGCTAGTTAAATAAAGGAAAAGTGAAGTTATAGAAGAAATCTCCAGAAAATTCAGAAGAACATAAACATCTTCATAAACAAAATTGTTTGCAGGAAAACCCCAGATGATTGTTACAAAATCGGCTGCATGAGAACCCCAGAAAAATGTCAATTCATAAGATAATAGAGAAATCCCAGAAGCCAATTTGGGAATTTAACAGAACAACCACCCACCTGTGAATTATTTCCTGTACTTTGTTTGTCGGGGGGGGGGGGGGTGGGAGGCGAGAATATTTGGTGTACAAAGAGAAAATCTGAGGAAAACCCAGTTGGCTTTGAAGGTCAGCAGCTTGAATTAATGGAGAAAATGCATGCGGTTGTTGGGGGAATGCAGTGAAATGGCGAATTCAAAGTTTGAATACGCCATGAATGAGAGAAGTCAAAGCTATTTTGCAGAGACTTTTCTCTCTCCTCACCCCCCTTTGTCTTTTCTCTTTCTATTCTGTGTTATTTTTTGGGCAAATTATTAAAAAATTGTAGAAGCATGGATTCATACATATATTTGGACGTAAGAGTAATTATTGAGTACTCTTTGATCATTGTGTGATATTGTTTAAGTGATACTCTAATTTAATAATATAGTGAAAAACATTCTAATTGGAATAATATGAATCCACTTTTATTAGGTAGGTGGAGACAAATAATTTACTTAATATGTATTGTATTTTTTTTTTGTCAAGAGCACTACGTGTTATTGTCTAACTAGGTACTTTGGGAGCATTTAATAATTTGTCTATTTAGACACACCCTTTTTGTATAACTTGGGTTATACCATTGTAGATGATCTATCTTATAGACACACCTTTTGATATAAGGTAGGCCATACAATTGTGTAAGAATTATCTCATGTGATAAAAGTGTATTTAAATGTGTACACAGTGTGTGTCCACGTAGCACAACTTAATTATTAATTTCTTTCAAGAGTTAATTGGGATTTAGTCCCATTTTAAGTAGATAGTCCTATAAGAATATTTTTACTACTTTAGGTCTCATATATTTGACTTTAAATATATTCTGGATAGATTTACCCTCATATGTTTTAAGTAACACATCAACGTACTTGGCTGATATCAAAGTAGGATGATTTACGCGAAGCTTATTACGTGATTTTTGGGTGATTTCGTTGAGCACTAACTTCGCCAGCAACGTAATGTTCGATCTTCGTTGAGTGAACACCAAGGAAGTAGTTAGCTGATATGGAAGTAGCGTGATTTTTGTAAAGCTTATTACGTGATTTTTGGGAGATTTCATTGAGCACGAACTTCGCATTATGTTTCGAATTTCAACGAGGGCATTGTTGTTGGAGTATTATGAACTTTGCGATATCAGATTTTCGATCTTTATTGAATTTATCTGATATTAATTACGAAGAAGTCTATGTCAAAGTTATTGCGTTCGAATCTTTTTAATTTCATAATATGTTTGTTTTCTAATTTCTTTAGAATCTTTCTGATTATGGTGTTTTTTCTTTAGAAGCTTAGCTGATGATAATTGTTTCACTGCTCAATGTTATATGTTGTGCTTAGAGAATG
>JAULJZ010055232.1:0-13807 GCA_032270985.1 Heliamphora pulchella
GCAAAGGAGGTCGAGTCACCTATGGACACGAGTGTTAAACTTCTCCCTGATGAAGGTGAGGTTTTTCCTCATCCCGATAGATATAGGAGAATGGTTGAAAAATTGAATTATCTGACAATAATGACAAGACCAGACATAGCATTTCCTGTGAGTGTGGTGAGCCAATTCATGGCTGCACCTCGGGTTCCACATTGGAATGCCGTGGTTAGAATTCTACGCTATATCCACAGTAATCCTGGTAAGGTGTTGCACTTTAGTGATCACGGTCACTCTATGATATAAGGGTATTTTGATGCGGACTGGGCAGGATACCCTATTGATCGGCGGTCTATTTCTGGATTCTCTATATTTATTGGTAGCAATCTTATCTCTTAGAAAAGCAAGAAACAGGATGTGGTTTCGAGGTCAAGTGCAGAAGCAGAATATCGAGCCATGGCCATGGCCACATTTGAGATTATGTGGCTTCGTCAATTGCTTAGTGAGTTGGGCGATCCCTATAATGGCCTAATAAAACTTTGGTGTGATAATAAATCTGCAGTGTATATTGCCACGAATCTAGTGTTCCACGAGCGTACTAAACATATCGAGGTGGATTGCCATTTTATTCGGCATGGGTATCAGAATGGTGTGATCGTGTTCGGTGCGGTTTGTACTAGAGAGCAGTTGGCAGATATCTTTACTAAGTCTGTTCTAGGTCCTCGGGTTCGATACATATGTAACAAGCTGGGCATGTTAGATATATATGCACCAGCTTGAGGGGAGTGTTAGCTTTATTATAATAATAATAATTATTATTATTATCTGGTGTGGATGGGCACACCATATCTTATTATGTGGCTTCGTTATTCTATAAATAAACAGTTGCGTACCCTATTAGGGTTAACGCGTCTTCATTAAACTTAATACTATGTAATTAACACATATTTAGTTTATTTTCTACGAATCTCGGCTTCTGTTGTTTAAAACATTTTAGGTGATAATGGAAAGAAGGTAGTTGATTTCAGGTGATAATGGAAAGAAGGTAGTTGATTAAGGAGCTTGGCCTCAGGACTTGTTTGAGCTTTTTGGATAAAATTACAAACATATAGAAAGATCTTTCGAGAAATATATATCTTGTAGATGTAATTCTTTTGAAACAATAATTTGATATTTTGGTTAGTTGAAAACCGTTTTGTAAGGCCTTAAGGGTACACGTACTCATGAATTGTATGCATGCAAGGTTATCGGATATTGTGTTGGGTTTATCTTCTTTTATGCAATATTCTATGTATGGAATCGTTGGGTTATTAGCGTTTGGAGATGGGTGGAAACGTTCTCTTTATCTTTTCTTTGTGGTTTATATGTGGATCCCTCGGGAAGGCTTATTTGGAGGTAGGGTTGAAGTGTAGGAAGTTGGTATGAGAAAACATGGTTTGAAAAAGAGTCCAATGTTAGACCGTTCGATGGACCGATCGATCGGTCTATCGAGCGGTCATACACTGCTCTTGGTTGTTGCAGTCTGTTGAATACCGATCAATCGGTCTTGAGACCGATCGAGTGGTCTGCCTGCTAGAGCAGTTTTCACCGCTTTTGGTTCACGAAATATTTTCTCGTGGGGTTTGGCTCCTTCTTTAAAATTGTTTATTTAACGAGATTTCACGGTGTTTTGAGCCATAAAACTCTTTTTATGAAAACTTTTGGTGCTTTTGGGGTTTGTCGGGGTTTAGTCTCGTGGCTTGAAGTTGAGGGCGTAACAGATTGGTATCAAAATTCTAAGTTCGAATACCTAGGAGTTGTGGGACTGGTTGATCCATTACGTGAGAGTTTGAATTGATGTATGATATTCGTGTATTGGTGTGTTTGCATGAGGTATCTTGGGCATAACTTGGCATTTATATGCTATGTGGTATTTGAGCATGGAGTTTGAGCTCTTAGGATGATGTGTCTTGCCCTTAGACCACCGGTCGACTAGTTTGGGGTTTGAGTTAGAATGGCATTTGCCCGGCGTCCGTTCTAACCAGAAATCCAAATGAGTTACCCGGATTAACATGTTATTTTAATTGGTTCTCCTCGTTATGTGTTGCATAAGGTGTGTTAACGCGATAATATATGCTATTTAGTATCTTGTTGGGGGACGGTGTTATTCGTAAGAGATAAAGTGGGTTTAGACCTTGTTGATATCTTCTTTTCGTTCTTTTCTTATATAGAGCGATGTTACCGAGACGAGGTAGAGGCCGGGGTCGCGGTCGAGGTCGCGCTTATGCCTAGGTTCCAAAGGAAGGGGATGTGCATGCCCCATAGGAACAAGTGGGGGGAATAGATGTGATCCAGGAGATGCTCACGACCATGAGAGCGTTAGCCGAGACGGCTAGGGAAGGAGCAAGAGCTCTCGAGCCAATGGCTATTGTTGCTATGAGAGAGTTTCGACGGTTGGATCCTCCCACCTTTCAGAGGAGCCGGATCCTTAGATGGCTACCAAGTGATTAGAGGTAACCACGATGATCTTCGATACCTTGAAGTTCATGGAGGACGAGCTAAGGATAAAGTTGGTGGCATTCCAACTTCGGAAGAATTGTAAGGAATGGTGAAAGTTTGCCAAAACGACTGTAGATGGCACGTGGATCGCTTTTACTAGAGTTTTTTTTGGAGAAGTACTTTCCAGGTTCGTCGAGAGATACCTATCACGAGGAGTTTCTTTCTCTCATCCAGGGTAATCTGCCTGTGGTCTAGTATGAGGCCAAGTTTGCGAATTTGTCGCGCTTTGCACCCGAGATGGTGGCAATGGAGAAGTTGTGCACCAAGAGGTTTGAAAGGAGTCTTTGGCTTTCACTTAAGGATAGGATTGCGGTGTTGGGGTTTCGGGTCTACACCGAGATCGTGGCGGCCGCTATCCGGGTGGAGAATGCAATGGCAGAGAGCCGCAAGATTAGGGAGAGCAAGTCACATCAAGGAGCTTCCGGTGCTCAGTTTGAGGGGCGCCAGGTGAAGAGTCAGAAATCAGGGAGATCGAATTCTTATCCCATGGGATCTCAGTCGCAGCCATGGTCAGCACCCGCACCACTTATGGGTTCATCGGGGCGTTCTGAACACTGGGAAATAGTATGTTACACGTGCAGACATCCGAGGCATCGTGCTAGGTATTGTCAGCAGAGAGGACAGCAGCAAAGTCAGACTCAGGGGAGGGCCCCGTTTTCTTGTTTTCAGTGTGGTCAGACTGGCCACATTTGTCGGGACTGCCCTCAGGGAGTGAATACACAGAATGCTCCGGGAGCGCAACCAGGACATGCGTCACAGGGATGACAGGGTTACGGGTCATCACAGCAGCAGTCGGGAGTGCACTTAGCTAGGACAGCAGGAGGGGCTACCTCAGCCCAGTCAGTGAGGTAGCTGGGAACTTGGGGGAATAGTGGGCAGAACCAGGGACGAGTGTACGCCCTTGTGGAGCCCAGCTCTTCAGTGGCACCTGCCGTGCCAGACGCCGCAGCCAGCCCGTTGATCATTCGAGGTACCTTCCTAGTGTGCCGTTCTTGGGCCAGTGTTCTTGTAGACACGAGAGCATCACATTCATTCATCTCATCTGCATTTACATCTGCATTAGGGCTAGAGGTAGACGTGTTGTATAGCGCTTTGCGGTGTTGAGGCATGTGTGTAGAGCTTGTGAGATGGAGATCACTGACCGCCGTCTAGTATTCGATTTCGTTCTGCTAGATATGGCCCGTTCGAGATCATCCTAAGGATGGATTGGTTGATTAGCTTTCGCGCCTTTATCGATTGCAACCGACGCTGAGTGTTTGTCTACACGCCGGAGGGAGATTCCTTTTATTTCGTGGGCGACCGGATGGCGGTTCAATGCCTAGGCCTCTTCATTCACGGAATCGAGGCAGTCTTAACCTTCTTTTCTCAGCCTTGTCTATGAGTGAGACCTATTCTATTCGCGGGGACTTTCCTCCTGTGGTTTGCAAGTTTGCAAATGTTTTCCTAGATAATCTGTTTGAGCTTCCGCCACAATGGGAAGTCGAGTTTTCCACAGACCTCATTCCAGGGATCACTCCCATTTCTATGCCTTCGTATCGTTTTGCACCGGCCGAGTTGCTAGAGTTGAAGGTGCAGGTCCAGGAGTTGTTGGATAAGGGTTTTATCTTCCCTAGCGTATCTCCTTGGGGAGCTCCGATGTTGTTTGTGAAGAAGAGGGATGGATCATTACGCCTTTGTATCGATTACCGCAAGTTAAACCATGTGACCATTAAGAACAAGTACCTTATGCCCTGTATCGACAATTTGTTTGACCAATTGAAGGGTTCACATTGTTTTTCAATAATCGACTTGAGATCGGGGTACCATCAGTTGAAGGTCAAGGAAGAGGATATCCCGAAAACGGCTTTTCGCACCCGATATGGTTACTTTGAGTTTCTAGTCATGCCATTCGGACTAACGCACCAACGATGTTCATGGACCTTATGAATCGCATCTTTCACCCGTACCTCGATAGGTTTGTGGTAGTATTTGTGGATGACATCTTTATTTATTCACCATTTGAGGAGCATGAGGAGCACCTTCGGATTGCTTTGCAGCTGTTGTGGGAGTATCGATTATACGCAAAATATGATAAATGTGAGTTTTGATTGCCTGAGGTGAAGTTTTTGAAGCATGTGGTGTCAGGAGATAGAGTGGCGGTGGACTCCTCCAAGATAGAAGCGGCAATGAGTTGGGAGAGGCCGAAAAACGTGTTTGAGATTCAGAGTTTCTTGGGCTTAGCGGGTGACTATCGACGGTTCGTGAGAGATTTCTCTAGACTTGCAGCACCTATGACGCGCCTTACGTAGAAGGGAGTCAAATTCGTGTGAACCGACAGCTGTGAGTTCGCCTATTCTGATCGTGCCAAAGAGAGGACTTGGCTACGCGGTGTATTGTGATGCGTCACATGAGGAGCTAGATTGCGTGTTGATACAGGAAGGCAAAGTGGTTACCTATAGGTCGAGGTAATTGAAGGTTCATGAGAAGAACTATCTTACACATGACTTGGAGCTCGCGGCACTAGTTTTTGCTCTAAAGACCTGGAGGCATTAGTTGTATGGAGAACGCTTTAAAGTGTTCTCGGACCATAAGAGTTTGAAGTACCTGTTTTCGTAGAAGGACTTGAATTTGCTTAAGAGAAGGTGGATGGAGTTTTTGGGAGATTATGATTTTGATTTGCAGTATCATCCAGGCAAAGCCAACATGGTGGCCGATGCCCTCAACCGGAAGTCTTGGAGTTCATCAGCACAAGTTGCTGTAAGAGAGTGGAGCATGCTTGGGGAGGTTAGTGAGTACGACCTACGCCTAGGTAAGTTCGGTGATTGTGCTACGTTGTTCACAGCAGTGTCTCAACCCATCCCTCATCCAGCGTGTTATGGAGGCTTAGAGGCACGACGCAGAGAGTTTAATGTTTAGAGATCGAGTTTTGAGTGGCGAGGATGCCAAGGAGTGGGATATCAATTCCGACCATAACTTGAGGTTTACCAGGAGGATCTTTCTGCCAGAGCCGTGTTGTGACAATGTACTGCGCAAGTTTCATCACTCTCGCCCTGTGGTACATCCAGGTGACACCAAGATGTCTCATGACGTACGTAGACAGTTTTGGTGGCAAGACATGAAGAAGGACGGTGCTCTTTTTGTTTCACGTTACCTTACTTGCTAGCAAATGAAGGCTGAACATCAGAGGCCGACGGGTATGTTGCAGCCATTGCCGATGTCCGAGTAGAAATGGAAGAATATTACCATGGATTTTGTATCGTGACTTCTTAAGTTGTCAAGGGCGTGATACTGTTTGGGTTGTGGTGAATAAATTGACTAAGTCCGCACACTTCCTTCCTATCCGCATGGCAAATTCAGTTGATAAGCTTAGTAAGCTTTATGTAAGTAAGATTGTCAGACTCCACGGAGTACCAATTTCTATCATCTCAGACCGAGATCCCCGCTTCATTTTACGTTTTCTGCAGAATTTTCAGTCAACCATAGGGACGAGTCTACTTCTCAGTACTACTTTTCACCCTCAAACAAATGGTCAGTCGAATCGCACCATTCAGATACTCGAGGATATATTGAGAGCGTGCGTTCTAGACTTTTGTGAGTCATGGGAAGACCATTTGCCGTTGGTGGAATTCGCCTACAATAACAGTTACCAGTCAAGCATTGAGATGGCGCCTTATGAGACATTGTATGGTCGACCTTGTAGATCACCCGTTTGTTGGGCCAATGTTGGGGAGACGGTAGTGTTGGGGCCCAAGCTTGCACGTGATACCACGGAGAAGGACGTCGCAATTCGTAACTGATTAATGACCGCGCAAACTCGTCAGAAGATTTATGCAGATAAGAGAAGGAGGCCGTTATCATTTGAGGTGGGAAATCATGTATTCTTGAAGGTCTCACCACAGAAGAGTTTGATGAGATTCAAGAAGAGTAGGAATCTATTGCCGCGTTTTATCAGACCATTTGATGGGGCCCAAGCTTGTACGTGAGACCACGGAGAAGGTCGTCGCAATTCGTAAACGATTAATGACCGCGCAGACTCGTCGAAAGAGTTATGCAGATAAGAGGAGGAGGCCATTATCATTTGAGGTGGGAGATCATGTATTCTTGAAGGTCTCACCACGGAAGGGTTTGATAAGATTCGAGAAGAGTATGAATCTATCACCGCATTTTATCGGACCATTTGAGATCCTTGATAGGATCGAAGAAGTGGCCGGAGTTGAGAGTAGAGGACAACATCACCTACGAGGAGAGACTGGTGAGGATCCTTGACACCAAAGAACAAGTCCTGCGAGGAAGGATTATTGCGTATGTGAAAGTTTTGTGACTTCACCACAGCGTTGAAGAAGCCACGTGGGAACGAGAGTCGGAAGTTCGTGAGAAGTACCCCGAGTTGTTTGATTCTTGATGTATATCTAATTTTGAGGACGAAATTTTTGAAGTGGGGGAGGTTGTTGGGACCCGGTCCCTATTTAATTTGAAACATTTGATTAAACCATGTGGAGTAATGTTTAATTACGGGAAGGAATTAAAATTTGATCACGAGTATGATTGTGAATGATAATTATAGGCTTATTTATACATGAAAGTAATTATTGTGGATTAATTGAACGAGTCTTAAGGCGTTAGAATAAAATTTAAAAATTATATTTTTTTTCCTTAAGAGTGCCTCCCAGCGAGGGACCGATCGATCAGTCTGTGACAGAGAGCAATTTTAAGTTTGGGTTTTGACCTTTTAAAATCATTTCTCTCTTTTCCTTCTCTCTCTAAAAACAAACCCTAAGTCCTAGATCTGGTGTGGGGTGTCCCTTGAGCCTCCCTTACTCATTTGGAGAAAATCCCTTGCTTCCTACCTGTTAGAATACCGTTGGAGGAGTTGGATTGTACCTTGGAAGTTTGGGTTTTGTCCATCGGTGGAGATTTTCTTAGCTAGAGGCTTGTTCTTCGTGATTTAATCACCCAAGAGGTAGGATCTATAACTATTTATGAAAACTTGCTTGATATGAGTTGTATCTTTGAGGTCCTATATCAATATGTGGAAAAACTTGTGTTTTGAAACCCCAAGTTAGGGTTTGAAGCTAAAACATGTTAAATCTTGTGATTTTTGGTAACTTGTGGTGTGTTAATCTCAGTAATATTATGTGAAAACCTTTAACTTGTATTTTGGAAAGTTAGGGTTTGGTGGCTATCAAAATCATGGAAATTTGAGAGTTTTGCGGTTGTTGGACCCGAATGGTGAAATTAGTTGGATTTTTGATAAATTAGGGCTTGTATTAACTCGTTGGTAAGTTAATTTCTTGAATCTTAGAAATGGGTGAAAGGCGTGTGTGCGTATTGAGAATTTGGGAATAAATTCCATAAATTGTTGGGGGTGTGTAAAGCCATGAGATTTAGGAATTGATTGTACTCCATTATGTTGATTCAAATATAAGAATAATAAAAATATTTGAATTGTTGGTAATGAAAACCTTAACGGTGTTGGGTTAGGCGAGAGAAATCGGGTTGACGGTTAGACTCACATTGGTTTAATTGTGAATGACTTAATTAAAGTACCGTGTGAATGATTTGAGTATTAAGTTTGGGCACGAGTTGCTCCTCGGTAAAAGACCAGAAACTTGCACAATGTAAGGTAGGCCCTTCCTTCGAGTTAATCCCTCATAAAAGCATGCTCTTGGGAGACCCACCCATCGATGTTTTCAAGAAAAACCAAAAATGTGTGCTCTCCGTGTCAGGCTATAGAATGGGTATTTATTCATTAGGTCTCGCGTGGCACGGTAGTGATAAATATGCCTTGGTCTATAGGCGTCGTCCGGCTTTAGTACTTAATTAAATCAATGAATGAAATCGGGTTGGTGAATCACGCGATGTAAATGATGAATGAGAGATTGGAAAACCTTAATAATGGTTGTGTTGGGAGAAATGAATTGAATTGGAAAGTCATAGTAACTATGCTGGGTTTGAAATGACAGGATTAATAAGTTAATTATTGCGTGTGTTGGTTTTGGGTAAAAAAAAAAAACTGGTTATGTGAATGAGAATTTATTAGAAAAGCGGAGTTGGTTTTGGGTTTAAACGTGTTTTGTATTAACCTGATCATCCTCGCATGTTACGCATATGTTCATATTTAGTCTATTTTCTACGAGACTCGACTCGACTCATGTTGTTTAAAACATTTGAGGTGATAATGGAAAGAAAGTAGTTGATTGAGGAGCTTGGCCTCAAGACCCTGTTTGAGCTTTTTGGATAGAATTACATACATATAGAAAGATCTTTTGAGAAATGTATATCTTTGTAGATATAATTCTTTTGAAACAATGATTTGATATTTTGGTTAGTTGAAAACCGTTTTGTAAGGCCTTAAGGCTGCACGTACTCATAAATTGTATGCATACAAGATTATCAGATATTGTGCTTGGTTTATCTTCTTTAATGCAATATTCTATGTATGGAATCATTGGGTTGTTGGCGTTTGGAGATGGGTGGAAATGTTCTCTTTATTTTTTCTTTGTGGTTTGTATTGGATCCCTCGGGAAGGCTTGATTGTAGGTAGGGTTGAAGTGTGGGAAGTTGGTATGGGAAAACATGGTTTGAAAAAGAGTCCAGTGTTGGACCGCT
This sequence comes from Heliamphora pulchella, assembly GCA_032270985.1. Lineage (NCBI taxonomy): Eukaryota > Viridiplantae > Streptophyta > Magnoliopsida > Ericales > Sarraceniaceae > Heliamphora > Heliamphora pulchella. The sequence continues at coordinate 9,103 of JAULJZ010055232.1, forward strand.
CAGTGGACCAGTCGATCAGTCTATCAAGCGGTCATACACTACTCTTGATTGCTGCAGTCTGTTGAAGACTGATCGTTTGGTCCTGAGACCGATCGAGCGGTATGCCTGCTAAAGCACTTTTCACCGCTTTTGGTTCACGAAATCTTTTCTTGTGGGGTTTGGCTCCTTTTTAAAAATAGTTTATTAAACGAGATTTCATGGTGTTTTGAGCCATCAAACTCTTCTCTTGAAAACTTCTGGTGCTTTTGGGGTTTGTCGAGGTTTGGTCTCGTGCTTAAGAGTAGAGGGCGTGACACTTAACTTAACACTCCCCCTCAAGTTGATACATATATATTTTTCATACCCAACTTGCATACAATGGGTTGAAATATTTTACTACTATGCTGTTTAGTAAAAATATCTGCTAATTGATCTTCAGATTTCATAAAAGGCATACATATTGATCCCTTGCACAGTTTTTTCTTAATGAAGTATCTGTCAATCTCTATATGCTTCGTTCTATCATCTTGTACCGAATTATTAGCGATATTAATGGCAGCATTGTTGTCACAATAAAACTTCATAGGCTTGTCGCACTTAATTTCCAAATCCTTTTAATAGCATTTGGAGCTATATAAGTTCGCAAATGCCATGTGCTATCCTATGCTAAGTCTCTACACTTAATCTAGCTACCACTATCTGCTTTTAACTTCACCAAATAATCAGATTGCCTCCTACAAATGTGTAATACCTCGATGTAGACCGTCTATCGTCAACTGAGCAAGCCCAGTCCGCATCTTAGAAAGGTTTTAATTTCATTTGGCCATGATAAGAGAACATGGGTCCTTTTTAAAGAGCAGACTTAAGATATCGCAAAATGCGATAGACAGTGTCAAGATGTACACTATAGGAGTCATGCATGAACTGACTAACAACCCCTATAGGTTCTGAAATTAACTTTTGTCGATAAGTTCTCTATCACCACTATTAAGACGATAATTAGTCTCAATAGACGAATCTACAGGTCGACAACCCAACGTACCGGTTCCTCTAGAAGGTCAAGAATATACTTTCTTTGAGAAATGAAGATGCCATTATCTGATCTAGTCACCTTAATTCCAAGAAAATACCGTAATGCCTCCAAATCTTTCATCTCAAACTCTTTTACTAGACTTGCCTTGAGACTTAATGCCTCCTCTATATCATTACCTATCACAACTATGTCATCAACGTATACAATAAGAATTGTGATCTTATTATTGTATTGCTTGATAAACATAATAAGGTTTGTATGACTCTGTCGGTACCCAAATCTTACAATAGCCTTGAAGAATCTGTCAAACCATGCTTTAGGGGATTGTTTTAGCCATAGTTTCAAATAGAGGTAGTGGTCGTAGTAACAATAACGGCGACTATAACGCTGTTTTGGGGTGTAACGTCCGTAGCGTAACGGTAGCGGTTACTAGAGTCGTGATTTTTTTATGCACAAATCAACTTAAATAAAGTGATACACACTTTTTTATTCTGAAATTATATTTATTAGCATTTAAATTTTTTTTAATGAATTTTGTTTACTTTCTAGACATGATTTAACATATTTCTTAAATTTTATACTAGCAAGTCTAGTTTTACTGAACAGTTTTAATTATTTTTCTAAAATAATTAGTGAATTTATGTGTCATAAACTTATAAATTCATAATATTCAACTTAAATGTTATTTAGTTTATTTAATAACTATGAAATATTGAGGATACTTTGTATATAATATAAATAATTGTGCTTATTATAATGGCATTTCATATATTGAGAAGCAAATATAAATGTATGCACTAGTGGAAATTCTATCAAAGAAATGTTACATAATAATTAGCAATTACCATCACTTTCATTCCCCATCAAAACGAGTGACGTGGAGCATCTATAGGTTCCGACTGACCTTGATTGTTACTACTACTTGTTTCATCCCAATCAGTAGGGAATACATAGATGAATAAAGATATGTCAGCATCTTATCTAGGCTGATTTATTTGATTGGTCGGTGGAGAATATGAAAAAGTAGGTCGCGGAGCAAAATCGGCAGGCATCATGTATCCGCTATGACAATACCTATAAAGATCAAAGTCATATGATAGAAGATATGGCTGAGTCAGCCAAGTGGCCCTGGGTAAGGGTAACTATGGCTGTCACTGCTGTAAGCCTATAACTATACGAATGGTCACGAAAACCAAATCCGCCAAAATTATGCACCATATCCACAAGAGGTCCCTAAGGTAAATTTGTGATACGTTCTCCAACGTGATAATCTCCTCTAACATTAAAAAGTCCAAACGTTCTCACAAATGACTTACCTTGGGCTTCAAGTCCTCGACTAGTCCCTATACCATCACCATTTTCACCACTAGTGCCGTGTCCACCATCATCGTGTCCATCACCAACACCATCATCATCATCAAATGGAAGAAGAGAAGAGAGCAAATTGTGGATCATACAACTAAACAAGCATGAATCTTAAACAAATAATAAAAAAATGGAAGAAGAGAAGATGAATAAGCCAATTTCGTACCAGGAAATACAATCGGAGCACTCCGAATTTTCGAAAATACAAAAATCTTGCCACAGTGTAGCAGATTTGAGCCAATTCTTGCCAAAACGGAGTAGATCTGAGCCAATTCTTGCTGAAACCAGTAGCTTCTCTTCTTTCTCGCTTGTTTTGAGAAAAAAATAATGACAAGCATCTAAAATATGGCTAAGTAAAAGCTTCAGCAGAATTCACTTGCCGACAACTGCTTTTTCAAAGCATAACATCTGTAACAGGGCGTTACAGCCGTTTTAACCGTTATGAGACAGATTTGACCATTACGGCAACTGTAATGGCTGTGAAATTCTATCACACCGCTATAACGGTTGCAACAGGTATCGACACCTACCGAAACCGTTAAGTTTAACGACCGTTTTTAAAACCATGATCATAGCTGGAGTAATGAGAGTGAGGGCACCATCACCTCAGTAGCTAGTTTCTGAGATTGAGTTTTACCTAAGGCTATATAATATAGTATCAAAGCTGGAGTACTAGTGATGTGTAAGGTGTGTATCCCTGGCCTAGGTAAGGTGCATGTTGACTGCATGCGCAGTAAGTGATGTCGAGTGGGCATATTGCACGCAGCAACCACATGCATTGGTTGTTGCTACTGTTTATAATCAATGCAGGAAATAATACTTTTTAATAACTAATTCATAAGATATGTTGAACCCAACAAAAATGATAGGATATGATCTAGAATTCACGTGAGTTTTTCAATCTTCAATGTTCTTTGCATATCTTACTTCGAAGAATGAAATGAATGCATATTACAAAATAATAAGAGTTGCATTACTGTCTGACCAATGAAATAAATGTATATTACAAGTAAAATACGAGTTAACAGTTCAGTGATCGTTTAGTAATTTTTGCTATCATTGTATCTTCTTAATCATATTTCACCCTGCATAATTCTAAATTAACACAAAATAATCTCACTCCCTCTTTAAAGCTTGCGAAAATAGGAAATTAGCAAAAGACATTAAACCCAAACTTCTGTATTTTCCTGTAAATCCCTGGTCACAGACAAGATTTCCCACTGGACTAATCAGAAACAACTCTAAGATGACTCTATTTCATAATATGTATTTCTATTTGACTACGAGACTACGATAAAAAGGAAACACTCTCTTTGGTTTTTTAGTTTCCAAATTATCTCTTAACTGTAAGAAAAAATAAATAAATAATACCACTTACAAAAACTACCCCACGCGCATCACGTGTTCCATTGCCATAATATATATATATATATATATATTATAAAAGTCAAAACCCACTTTGGTATGCACCAATAGGTGAAGCCAACTCACATTTTCCCCTCACCTAAATTACCCACATCTTTAAAGTTTTCCTCAACTAAACTACAAGGACACAATTGTAAAACCATCACAAAAGAAACCCATGTTCCAATCAGTTATCATTTTTGCCCAAACACCCCTGAACAATAATTTTCATTCATCTCTCAACTTTCCAACTCAATTTCTGCTCCTCTCTAACCCTCCTTTCTAACCCTCTGCTCCAAATCCCAAATTGTATTCGTCATCTGCTCCAAATCTCTCAAGATCCGCCGCCTACGTTCGCCCACAGCCACCCTCTTTAGTCCCGAACGGCGGAGACGTCATCTGGCCCGTCACGGCAAAGGGCCACTTCCACGGTGACCTGGTACCCTCTCTCTCTCTCTCTCTCTCTCAATTTGATATTCTGGGATTTCATTATATATATGGCCAAAGACGTCGACCTGCTTCTCTCTCTCTCAATCTAATAATCTTGGATTTGATTATATATATGTTTTTCTATTTGATTATATATATGTTTTTCTATTTGATTATATATGTGTGTATATATATGTTTTTATTCCTCCTTCGATTCTATCTTCGCAGTTGTCGAGAGAGAGAGGTGCAAGACAAAAAACCTTAAAACATTGCAATGAGATTGAGATACCACGATTGCAAAAGTCCCTAATGTATTTCTTTTAGAAACCTTAAAACATTCCAAAACCTTCCCAGATTACAAATATGATACAAGAGAGTACCATTGACCTGGTACTGATAAACACTGGAAATAAGTGGAAAATTAGTGAAATTGGGTGCAGCTCATATGCAGCAGTGTAGCAGCTGAGGCAGCAGAGTATTAGTTAGTTAGTTAGT
>JAULJZ010055252.1:3578-13807 GCA_032270985.1 Heliamphora pulchella
AAAGTTTAGTCTTTCTTTCGTCAAGGCGGTGTTTGGCTAAGCTTTTTTGGTCAGTTTTTAGTATTTTACTACTAATTTTAATAATAAGTTATAATTTTTATTTAATATTTATAATTTTTGCTACAAAATATAATTATTTTTTCTTCTATTTTAACACTAAACTAATATATTTATTAAGTACTTACAACTTTTACTATAAATTATATTCTATAAGCTTTTAGTTTAAACAATACCAAACACTCACAATACTGCTTCTCAACATTCTCACTCTCATTTAACTTTCGGTCAATTGATAAGAAAAGAACAAAAGAAAAAAAAACTTTTTAGTTTTTTACATGCATATTAATTATTGCAAAAAAAAAAATGTAAGACCCACGACAGTATTTTTCTTATTAAGAGAAAATATTTTTCTAAAAAATCAATCCTATCAAAAATATAAAATTATGAATTACGAAAAATAAAATTTTCTAACGACAATTAATTTCATTATAATGTTTCCTTTTTCTTTCAGCTCACTGTTTGGTGAATTTTTTTCTAATGACAAGCTATGGAAAAATTATTGAGTACTTTAAAAAGTACCACGTGACATTGTTTGATATTTAACAAATGAAAATTATCATGCATATTAAGTGTGAAGCTCTTTATCTCCTATATATCTAACAAGAGTGAATTACTATTGTCTCATCTAAAATATTTTTTGCTACATAACTAAATAAAACACTACGTGGATAATACCATATCGTGCTTTGGGACTGTTGAATAATTATGAGTTAAACTACGTACAGATAGTTAAACCATGAAACCAACCATCAATCACTGTTTTTCACCGGTAAAAATATGTTTTGATCGAAAAAAATAAAAACAACACACTTTCTTACTAATAAAAAATATAAAAAATTAATCTTAAATTTTTAAAGTAGTGTCGATTTTGTTTTTCATCCATCATAAAAAAATTTAACGCGCGAGATCCTGTTGGACACTGGAATAGATAAACTTATTTATACATTTTCAAAATATGTATAAAACACACAGATAAATTGTTTAATGAATATTGTGCCTTTTCAAAACACGTATAAAAGCATACAGATAAATTGTATAAAATACACAGATAAATAAACATACATATAAATTTATATATATAAAGAATATTGCACATTTTCAAAACACGTATAAAAGTATACAAATAAATTTATCTGTCTTGCATAAATAAACATACAAATAAATTTATCTGTATAAAGAATATTGTGCATTTTTAAAATACGTATAAAAACATATAGATAAGTTTATCTGTCTTGCATAAATTAGAAAATAGATAAATTTATCTGTATAAGGAATACAGATAAATTTATCTGTCTTACATAAAATAAGACGACAAATAAATTTATTTGTATACATTATATATAGATTTATCTGTTTGTGTTAAATTTATTTATATTGTAAACGATTAGGTTTCGTGGGTTAAAAATTTTGTTGATAAACTTTATACGTTAAAATTTATTTTTTTATATTTTTAACTTAAAATTCCTAAAAAATAATAAATTGATAATTTATTTTGTACTTTAACTACGAACTTAGACTTCTTCAATAATAACTTCTCCAATTATTACTCCGAAGAGAGTGATGTATTGTTTCTGACAGTTCCATGTGGGTTTACTCTTCTGATAGGTGACTGGGAAGGCCCTCCTGTTGGATCACATAATCAACTATGTCCAGACCCTACAAAATCAAGTAGAGGTAAAAATGTTTTTTTATAGTTCAAAATTACCTCTCTCTTGATAAAATAAAATAAAAAAACACTTTTATGAACCCTCTTATGTTTCTCCAAAATTCTTCAGCTCCTTTCTATGAAGCTTGCTTCTGTCAACCCCATGTTCTTCAACTCTGGAATGGATTTAGATGCATTCATCCTAACACCTGAGGTATAAATCAAAGCCATATATCTCAAAAGTTAATAAAATAAATACACACAAATATATATACACACGGCCAGAGTTTTGAAGTGTAGTGTCATAATACATATTTGTATCGGCTGATATCTAATAACCTCAGTCGATAAATTAGTAAATATTGATATCGAAGGTTTAAGATTTCGTTATGTAACAACCGATATGACGTGTAATAGTTGATATTTAAAATCTATACAATCCAGATTTTATATGTCATGCCGTTATGTTACGTAATAATCAATACATACAATATGAATGACCGGTATTTAAACCTTATACAATCTTGGGTTTTAATAAATCAGTCATTGCGTATTTTATAGCCAGATAGGTATCACGATTTTGAATATTTTTACCAATACAATATTGGCCGATATTATCGGATACCAATCAATATAGGATACCGAAACATATTCTTATACCACGATTTAAAACTCTAATTTCATCAACTTCTCCATGGACGTTGATGTGAGGTCTTAGTTATTTGTCTCTAACATGAATTAATGTAATTCAGGGATTGAATGGGATGGGATCACCACCATGGCCGGAAAATGGGCAACAATGGAGCCCTGAGCAGGCAGCCAGTACTGCATTTTCTGATACAACCACCGCACCAGATAATTATGCTCTTCTGGACAATGTCTCCACACTTCTGTTTGATGAACAAGTACTGCAGATGCCAAATATTCTGCCTCAGGTGTGCTTCCAATTTATGGAAAGTAATTATCCAAGAATATTCATAAAATAGACATATATAGAAGAGGAAGAAGAAGAAAAACCCAAGTTTTAAAGGAAAAATGCTATGTAATCATAAAACTGATACAGAAAACATATCGGTTAGAGGAATATTTACTAGTATCAAAATCTACACGCCTCGCTGAGTTAAAAATACTCTATCAAATAACAAACGTAAATAAAGAGAAAACTCTTTGAATTATTACTAATCAACATATATAAACTGACCAGCTCATATGCTTACATGATCTTATTTAATTATAATAACTCTAGGAATACTAAAAATAAAATAAAATAATAGGAAATAAAATTATTTTTTGTAAAATAAGGAACTAAGCCTGAGTTTGGAGTAGTTTTTTTTTTAGTGATTTTTAAGTTTTTTGGTTTTTTTGAAAAAAATAAAAAAAAATAGGTGTCAAATCATGTAGAAAAAGTGAAAAAAAAAGTGAAAAAAGCTACTTAAGCCAAATCAGTTGGCTTTTCTGTGACTTTTAAGCCAAAAATTTAGACTTAAAAGCCATGCCAAACACAGGCTAAGCAAAATAGAAAAAGTGAAGAATTTCAAATTGGGAAACCTATACTCTAGAAAACTAATTCTAAAATTGCTAGTTTCTTAATAGAATTATTAATACTAAAATTAAAAAAAAAAACATTTAAAAAAAAAAACGTACCGAAAATTTTATTCTAAATTCAAAATGAATGGTTTAGACTTCAAACTTAATTAATTGTGTATAGAGTGGACAGGGATCTAAGTAGATCTGAATTATTTATTTTTAAATTATGAATAAATTTCTAGGGAAATATTCTGAACAGTCACACCACACTCTAAATAAATATGGACAATATATTTTGAAATTTAAAATAATATCTTTGGTAAATTTTATGAGTACCTATCATTACTGAAATTTGAGTTGTCTAACTTTGACAACCATATCACTTTCAGGATAATGGACAGCTCTTGTGGGATGTGGTTTACCAAAGACAAAAACTTTTAAATCAATCTGGCTTCACCTCCAACTTGTGTTCTTTTCATTGATATATAATATCATGCTGCATGCCCTTCCAGGATCTGGTAAGGCCTCTAATCACACACTCTCTCTCTCTCTCTCTCTCTCACACACACACACACACACACATACTCATAAATAATTTTTTTTTATATTTCAGTGTTTGGGCCACCTTAGGCACAGCTCAGCTAACAATAAGCTTTTTTTGCTAAAAATTCAGAAAATAAAAAAAAAACTTTTAAACTAGTTTTTCCAAAAACTTTTCTAATTTACACTTTTTGTTTTTGGGTACAACTCCACAGTTCTGATTGCATGGACTCTGCAGTTTGCACGGAAATTCCCCAGCAGAAAAAAGAAGAGCAAAGAGTCCAATAAATGCAGGAATGTAATGCCAAAGTTAATTAGTAATCCTTAATATATATATATATCAGTGTTGAAGGTGATGATAATTATGAATGGAGTCAGTGGACATAATCGAATGGCTCTGAATAAGAGAAAGGAGACACAGAAGGATCGATAATCCAATATTATTCAACTGAACCAAACACGGCCTTATCTTTTGTAGATCCTTTGCTGCTGTCCAGTTTAATTTGACTCCACAAATTCTTAAAGCTAGCTAGTTTGTGGGGGTCATATTTTAAGTAAAAAGAGTCCATAAATAATGCAAAAAAAAAAAAAAAAACCATTGCTGGATATTTTTGTTGTGATTGATTACAGTTAATTCTGTTATTACAGTTAGATTTATAGTTGTTTGTATGTGTGTGTGTGTGTTTTTTCTTTTTTTTTTGAACTCTCTAAAGTGGTTTCTTCTTCTTGTGGACATGACAATCTGTGTGCGTGTCTTGTTGGCTTCTAGACGGAAGGAACATAGAGTACGGTTTCTGACTTCTGAGGTTACTGACTTCTGAGGTTATTTCTCCCACACCTCACCTAGTCTGCTGTCCTAATCATTATACATTAAATCATTAATAATGAATAATTCAATTTTGTCCAATACAATAATTTAAGTTTTTTTTTATTGTTTCTGACGTGATAAAATATTTCACTTATTATTTAATATGTAATTTGATTAAATTAACGTAAAATATTTTTTTATAAAAATTTAAAATTAATTTACAAAAAAAATGTATAATTCATATTACGATAGTGATGCTAGTAATGACGTTGGTGTCGAGTCGAGGGTGGTGGTGTCAAGGGCTAGGGTAGGCGCTCAAAGTTAAGGATTTGAGGATTCAGGGCTCGGGAGACCGAGGTCTAGGGATCGGAGGTCAGGCTAGGGGTTAGGAGCCCAAAGATCGGGTTCCCGGGATCAAGGGCTGGGACCCTCGGTCCCAGGGGTCGGGACCTTAGGTCATAAGCCAGGGGTCAGGGGCTCAGGGTTCAGGAATCAGAGTTCAGGGTCGGGGTCTAAGGTTCCACTGTTGGGAGTTGAGGTCCGGGGGTTGAGACTTGGGGCCTTATGACTAGGGCCCGACTGTCAAGTTCTCGGGGTTAAGAGCTAGGGGTCTTCGGCTCGGGGGCTTGGGTCAAAGTCCCAAGCCTAGGGCTTGATACCTGGGTCCGTGGTCAGGGATAGGCTGTCGGGGGTCTGTGGGCCAGGAGTCCGCGTGTCGCGTATCGAGGGGACACCGCCTCTATTGCCGCTATTGCTTTTACTGCCACGAATTCTAATACTATCACATCCATCAACACCGTTATTGTTAAAGTTGTAACTAAACACATTAAAAAATACTGTTTAGATAATGATTTTCAGGAAAATAGTTTTTACTAAAAATATTTTACATCAAAACAAACGGAGTCTTAGTTATTACAGTATGTGATAATTTATGTACAGTATTTTAAAACATATGATAAATTCATAAAATAGCATAAAAATTATATATTAAGTGTCATATCATTTAGTATGTAAATATAATTACCACAATATTATTCTAAAATCAAATAAAACTTACACGGGATGTATATATATAACTATACTAGCAAATAACTTGTCCTAGTTAGAGTAATTATTCAGTGCTCTCCAAATGTCATGTGACAATTTCACGTTGTACTCCTACCTAATATTGTTATGGAAAATTTTACGGCACGAAAACAATCATGACTTATCTTTATTCACTGGTTAAGAAAAAACAGATGATTCACATAGAATATATTACGATTATTTATTTAGCAAAAATTTTACTTATGGTATCATTTATATGGTATTTCGAAAGTACTTAATAATTTACCTCCTACAACTATATCAATACCACAATTCATTTTAATTGATATTTTGATCGATCGTGGCCATAGATTGGACGAAGCAGAGAATATAGTATGAAAAGCGATAGCAATTTTAGTGATATCCGATCGAGGTGGTTGAAATAACATGTACTTCGATAATGAAGTTAGCTACCAATGTTAGGTGAGAACTAAAATATTGAGAGAGATAGAGTTTGAACAATTCCAATATAGCATGCATTTCTTTGAATTTATTGGCTAACTATTTATAGAGATTAAGGGTCACTTTGCCTCCTTGTTGAGATTTAAGTTCACTCTCCATTTCCCTAATTCATGGAATCCCTTATTCATGGAATTACCATTCTTCTGACTGATTGGCTCATCATTTTTTTTGTGTTAACTATGATTAGGCACGGTAATCTTGAGTCACATTTAATCACATTTAGGTTTTATTTATTTTGACATAAACTATCTTATGATGACAAATATTTTATATGTAAAATTATTTTTTAAAAAATAAATTTTTGTTTGTTTTTAATTTCAAACAATACAAATTGTGTAAATATTATTCTTAAAAAAGCGTTTAGTCTAGTTGGCTTGTAAAAAGATAGTACGGAAGACAAAATATGCAATGTTTGATTGAAGAATATTTTAACCAATTTGGAAAAATTTGTACAATTGAATTCATTCAAATATTCAATAACCTGAAAATCAGATACACAATCTAAATACTAATAGTCAACAAAATAGCATTCACAAGATTCAAGTCTCAACATATACATTCATTGATTCAAATGTCAATTTATGTTTAACTAATTCTAAAATAAAACAAGAAATTTCATAGTTAAAAAGTCCTAATTTTTAAAATTGAAATACAAAATTAGTACATGAATGGAAGAGATAGAGATATAGATAGAGATAGAGACTGGGAGAGAGAATAGCAAATGGAGCTTACTGCTCATAGTGAGTAACTCAAGCGATGACGTTTAAGGGTGCACACAGATTAGATAGGTCCGATTTCAAACAAAATATGCGCCCGTCTAATGCAGTGGTAGTCAATAAAAAATATAAGAGCCTTTTTTCGAAACCATTTTCTATAGTGATGTGCTAATCGTTATATATTTAATTTTTTTATTTATTATTTTTTTGTTTTAGAATGTAGTAATTGTAATATTATATTAATCTTTTTAGACTATTTTAGACTAAGCTATTTTTGTTGTTTCTTTAATGTATTTGTTTAGACAAAAATTATTAAAGTGACTTTAAAAAAGAAATAAGTAATATAAATTATATAATATATATACTCTTATAAAAAACAGCTCGGTTTGATTAGAATGGGTTTTCTTTAATAAAAACTCACGTATACAACGGTTCTAAAAAATTGAGAACCAAAACCAGTCCGTTTTCATATAGAACCAGACAAATTATACGGTTCGAACCGATTTATTGGTTCTTTTAGATTTTTTGTGCACCCCTAATGGCATTAGAGACGAGCATTGTGAACGGTGACCGATGAGCGCCGAAATTGAGAGCAGTCGAGCAGAACTTCGTGAGTGGTGAGCGCAGAATTCGTGAATAGAGCTTTGTGAATTTATTCTCCAATCAGTTGATTGTTTAATCTGATTTTTGTGAGCATAGCTTCCATCTTCGTGAACTTTGTGACCGTTGGGAACGAGAGTTTTTTTCTTTGGTGATACAAATTCTAGACCAAATGAAATGCCTCCTGTGTGATTTATTTTTTAAATTTATTTTCTCAATAATCTAGTTTTTTTACAAAAGTGAGAATGTACTTTTGAGATTTTTTTTAATCAATAGGTTAAAAAAAGTGAGAATACTTTTAAATTTTTTTTAAGGGGTGGGTATTAAATTTTTTTTAAAAAAAAGAAATCTTAAAAAGGCAAACCTATACAATCTTTTATACTTTTTAAAAAAAATTTCAGGAGGCGAACTTATATAATCTTTAAAAAAAATAGGAATAATACTACTATAATAATTTTAAAAATTCAAACTTAAGGGTAACGAACGCCCCCATCCGCCCTCGTCTCGGTCTTTCCTTGATTATTACTTTTCTTTACACCCATCACTCCACCTCAATACTTCTACCACCTTAGAAAACCAAGTGACCACTTTCTGGGTGATTTTCCAAAGACAAAATAAACTAATTTTCTTAATATGTATTAAAATAATAAAAGAAGAGGCCTTTGGTTTAATATAGTACCACGTAAACTCATATTGGTTAAATTAAAAAAGAAAAAAATGGTAGAGAAATTGGGCATGGTGCACATTAAACCTCTATAATATCTAACAGGTCTGTAATGAAGATATAATATAATATTTAGTCTATCAACAAGAATCTTAACTCTTAAAATTCATTGTATCAAATTGGGTAAAAATACCACTATTATTCTCTACACCCATCCCTTCACCTCAACACCTCTATCGCTTTTGGCAACCACTAACGACCCACTTTTGGCCATTGCGGGCGAACGCTCGCCTCTTAATTGCAACCATTTTTGACAATTTTTCAGCCACAACTTCTGGCTTATTCTTAAGACCCTTAAAGCAAAGATAACTTTAGTTGTTTGAATATTAGAAAAAGTAAAGAATTACTGTTTTATATGATTGTAGTACGAGCAAGGTGATGGCGACAAATACAATATAATTTTATGAACAGCAATAAATTTTATTATGCGAATACAACTAGTAGTGAAACTTATCTATTATGTATGGCTAGTGTTGGATCAAATTAAAATAAATTTTATTATTTAAATATAACTGATAGTGAAGGTTATCTATTGTAGCTGATGCTGGAGCAATCGGTGAGCTTTATTTGTTTCGTGGGTCATTGGAAATGTCATTGGAGGACATTTGGAGGTCATGAAAAAGTCATCGAAATATGCCATGCTAGAAAACTATTGTCAGATGTCGGAAAGCAGTTGCCAGCGATCGTCGAAAAACATTCGACGATGGTCGCAGTAAAACAATTGCCAGCAACAACTAGAGTTGAAATGGTGGTGTGGGGTGCTTACTAAATAATTAGGAGAGCGTGCGAGTAATAAGAACATTTTTTTCCATGAAATTGCACAATAAATTAAAAGACCTTAAAACATAAAATTTTTAAAACCATTAACATAAAGACTTCAAGAAAATTAAGATGGACTTAGTGCACTACAAAGTCTAAGAATTAAACTTTTAACTAATTACAATCAATCACTCGTCCATAATTATAAGCAGTTAACGATTATAATGCCATGACAACTATTGTGAGTGTGCAATAGTTTATACCATGTAAAATATATTCTTCGTAGATGATTTGTTAAATTTTACCGACTATCTAATAAATGCGGATGACCATCCAATAAACTTGAGGGATAGCCCAGTTGCTCCGAACTTGAGTTTGCTCCACGATGGTTACTGGTTCAAATTTCTTTAAGACCATTATATGTTTGTCCGGTCATTAACTTCAGAATTTTGGAATTAATCGAGGTGCATGCAAGCTAACTCGAATACCCAATTTTTTTTTTAAAAAATTGATTATTCTAGTTTGTTTTCCCAATGAATTAATAGAACTTCATTCTATTTTCTTTTAACTGATCATTTTTTCTTGGGGCTTTGGTTGGTTACAACTTACAAATTAATTTAGATGAGTCCTATCCTAATTTACTGCAGAATTTTTTAATGAAAAACTCAAAAATATTATTAAATAATTAATAAAAAAACATCTTTCAGCAGCAAGGAAAATCCTAAGATGGACCTTCCTCTAAGCCATACTACCTCGTCTACTTGGACACCATTTGTACAATAACTACTTGTTTCATTATATTTGAACAAGGATAAATTATGTTAATTACATTTTCTGAGATTTGAGTTAAATACAGTTAATTCTATACATATAAAAAAATATATTAATGCCCTTTAATTAGTATTTAATGCAGTTAAAAAAAGTAATTATAAGGCTAATTTATCTCTAAAAAGACAAAATTGCTCTTGCAAAATTATAGAATAATGTTGTGGGATCCACATGTGTATGAACTGGAACAACTGAAGGATGCTTTGCTTATGTTAAAACATTAAAAAGTGGTAAGCACATTCTTTCTTGGTATAAAAAAATCACTTTTCTAGTAAGAGCGAAAGACAAAACAAAAAGATAGCCAAACTATTCCAGTTAGATTGCCATTTCTTAGGTCGTGTTTGACAACTTGATTTTAAGCTAGCATATTTACTTAAAGTTGTTGGAATCTGTGAAATCATTGGCCATTGAATTCCAGAATTCAATAGCAGAATTCAATTGCAATTGAATTGGCCATTCAATTGGCAATTGAAT
>JAULJZ010055263.1:0-13807 GCA_032270985.1 Heliamphora pulchella
CTCCATCTGCGGCATCTTGAATTTCGCGGGCAGCAGTTCAACCATGATCATTGGGGAAAAGGGGAGGTCAGTTCGCTGTATCAGTTCGTCCACTCTGCCATTTTTCCTGTCCTTCACTGCTTCCATGACGCCTTGGAGTTGTTCCCTCATTCGCCTCATCCCAAGTTCAATCGTGGCCGTGATTTCAGACCTGACGTCGGGGTAGGCCTTCCCTATCTGGGGGGGCCTCCTGCCTCTGGACCCGTTTGTCGGCTTTCCACCTCCTCCTTGTCGTGGAGGTGATTGGCTCTATCTCCCTGCGCGTCGTCCTTCATCAGGTTAGGCTGATCTGGAACCTCCTGGTACAGGTGGGCGGGATTGGCAGGGTCTAGGTGAATGGTGGCGACCCCTGTCGCCCCAACCGGGGCCGGCGGTGTTCCTACCGCACGTTTGCTGTGCTAGTTCCTGGACTAGGTGAGTCAAGTCAGCCAGTTGTTGATCGATGCGTGGGTCTGTGGCACCATTTGCGGTTGGGGGACGTGGGCGGTTGTTATCGGAGGTCATGGCCCGCGTTTCGACCATCGAGCGTATCAAGGTAGAAGGAAGAAAAAGTTCCCACAGACGGCGCCAATTGATGATACCTCGGATGCGAAGCAGGGGTGCTGGGCCCTGACCTTCTCCCAGAGACCCTTGTCCTTCAGCTGTGTAGACAAGGAAAAAGCTCGCAACAGTGTGGTACCGACCGGGTACCCATGCTTAAGTTAAGACTTTTTCCCTCTTTAGGCATTAACTCAATAAGCTGTCGTTTTTCTCCAATAATCAAAAAATCATACCTCAAAGGACAGAGCTGGGGTTGATATATGGAGGGGAGTCCCCCGTAACATTGAATCAAATCCCTTAATCTACGCCCGTCATGATCTCGAGGAATCAGTTCCTTCCTAATAAGGTGGCGCGCCTCCTAGAGTCACGGAGGCCGTTGCAGATGAGTCAAGCGTCCAATCACCTAGTCAGTCGTCCTCTGACCTTTCGGTGTCAGTCAGCCGGTCAGAGGTTCCTGAGCGCGGTCTTCGGTTGGTCAATCACAGCCAACCACACTAATTAACGTAATTAATCAATAGAAAAAGTTGATTAAAATAAATAGACAAATAAGCAATTAACCCAGACGGGACAAACACGTAAAATAAAAATATGAATTAGATAGGGTGAAACCATGTTATAAGCAAATTACTCATCATGCACGCTGAGTTTTTTCAACTTTTAATTTTCCCCATAACAGAACTCAAACTCTCCCATTAGCATTAGGAAAAGGGTAGTTTATCCTTTTAAGATGGTCATGAGAATTACAACAGGAGCTATGCGGAGATGGAGAGAAAAGTGAAGGTGTACGTGTACGAAGAAGGGGAGGTACCCATAGTCCACGACGGGCCGTGCAAGGACATATACACGACGGAAGGAAGATTCATACAGGAAATGGAGCACGGAAAGAGCGGGTTCAGAACAAGTGATCCTGGACGAGCTGTGCTTTACTTCATGCCCTTCAGCGTCACCTGGATGGTCAAGTACCTGTACAAGCCCCTCTCTTTCAACCTCGCACCCCTCACAGACTTCGTCTCTGATTACGTCAGGCTCATCTCCACCAAACACCCCTTCTGGAATAGGACTCGCGGGGCTGACCACTTCATGCTTTCTTGCCATGATTGGGTACGTACGTATGTTAATAATGTGATTTTTTTTTTTTTTTGGAGGGAGTTGAGGGTTGAGCAATCCATATAGTAAAGAACTTAATTAAAAAAATTAAAAACTTGCTAAAACAAAATTATAAAGAAAATTAATTTATTAACTATTCTTTTTAATTTATTAACTTACTTTGACTTATTTACATATTTTATAAAGTCTTTCATTTTTCCTTAAGTTGTTTATTGTTTGGTTGATCTCAATTAAATGATTGTAAAGGGGAAATGATTTTGACACTTTTCTTTTAACCAAATGCACTCTTTTTAATTTTTTTTGTATTAGAGAAAGTTAGAAAAATACTCTTTAAGCATTAGGACAAAACAAAACAAAGAAAGGGAAGATAGGATATTTTTGTAACTTTATCTAATAAAAACAAAATGGGAGGTATTCTTGACTAAAAAGGGAGTGACAAAGTCATTTTTCTTAAAAATAATAAAAATATAAAAATATAAAAAGTGTATTGAAACAATAATGAATATGGTAAAATAACGTAATAAACTATTATTTTAAGACATGAAAATGAGATAAATAACACAAAATGCCCCTGTTTGGGCTATTTTCTTTGTTTTTTTGTGTGTGCTTATTTTACTTTTTGGAACATCTTGATCAAAGGAACTAAAAAAATAAAATTACTATAAATAAAAATAAGTGATATAAAATTTAATTTATTAATTTTTTATATTTTTTTGTAAATTTTTTCATACTTTAGTACAAAAAAACTTTTTCAGCTCACTTCGTGAAAAAATCAAAAGATATATTAATTTGACCAAATACAAAAAATAAATATAAATACAAAAAATTAAATAAATAAGTCATTTATCCCTGTTAGCAATTTTGTTGTTCCAAACATTACAGGGCCCACATGCCTCACAAGGCAACTCCCTACTCTACAGCACCTCCATCCGCGTCCTGTGCAACGCCAACTCCTCCGAAGGTTTCAACCCCCAAAAAGACGTCAGCCTGCCCGAAATCCATCTATACGGCGGCAACATCTCCCCAAAACTCATCTCCCCTCCGCCGCCGTCCACTCCGCGGCCCTACCTTGCTTTCTTCGCCGGCGGAGTCCACGGCCCCATCCGCCCGGTCCTCCTCCGCCACTGGAAAGGCCGCGACGCCGATCTACGCGTCTTCGAATACCTCCCGAAGCACCTGGATTACTACTCCTTCATGCTCGAATCCAAGTACTGTCTGTGCCCTAGCGGTCATGAAGTGGCCAGCCCTAGGATCGTCGAGGCCATTTACGCCGAATGCGTGCCAGTGATTTTGTCGGACCACTACGTGCTGCCGTTCAGCGACGTGTTGCGGTGGGAGGCGTTCTCGCTGCGGGTGGAGGTGGCGGAGATTCCGCGGCTGAAGGAGGCGTTGATGGCGATTCCGGAAGATAAGTACCGGCGGCTGAAGGAGGGGGTAAGAGCTGTGAGGAAGCATTTCGTGTTGAACCAACCGGCCAGGAGATTTGATGCGTTTCATATGATCTTACACTCGGTGTGGCTCAGGAGAATAAATCTAAGGCTTGGATAAGATAGTGATACAGTCACCATGTTAACTTTTTTTTGATTTAAAAAAATGCTGATTATGACCGACCAAACACATACCCGCTATGACTCTCTATAAAAATTTTGAATACTCAAAATTTTTGCTCTTTTATCTCCATTTGGTCAATCGTTCATCATCAG
Source organism: Heliamphora pulchella (assembly GCA_032270985.1). Taxonomy (NCBI): domain Eukaryota; kingdom Viridiplantae; phylum Streptophyta; class Magnoliopsida; order Ericales; family Sarraceniaceae; genus Heliamphora; species Heliamphora pulchella. Next base: position 3,390 of record JAULJZ010055263.1, read on the forward strand.
TAAAGAATTACTCATTTTTATGGTAAAATCTTGAAACAATTCTATACGAACAGAAAAGGATACAGATGAATACAGAAATCTTATACAAATGTCTAGTTTGGCGCCAGTTTTTAAACCTATATATATTTATACATGGTCTTTCTTGATTCTTTATTTTATTTTGATCAGAATTTTTATTTTTTAAGTGGTAAAATACAGTGATGTCTGTTTGTAGCTAATACACAGGTATTCTAATAGTTTTAAAAAAAATACAATTCTCTCCCTAAAGCATTACATGCATGGATTATTGTTAAAAAAATTATGTTGTACAAAGAGAAATTAAATGGATTAAACATGAAAAAAAATTAATATTTTAGTAAGTTATATTGTTAACATCAACACTAATCGTTAAACTCGTAAAATGAATGAATTTGGAAGGAGATTACAAACTTAAATCACTTGGTGTTTATGCATTAATTACAAAACTCAATAAACATCAATGTATTTTATGTTTTCTAAAATTATGCTTTAACAGAAATTTAAAAGAATACAAATAGAACCATTTTAATACAAATCACTTAACATAAAAATATTAAAAACAGACGCACAAAAAACCAAGAGCTGGAATAGCTTTTCAATAGTTTCTTTTAAATTTCACATTTCCAAAGCCAAGAGAAACCGAAAAGAGTAAACCCCCAATATATATATATATATATATAGTAACAAGCCGTAAATGCAATCCATTGTGACTTCATGCATGATCCACCTACTTTGCTACATTGGACCTCAGCTAAGTGTTATGGTTGGAATCCAATTAAAAAATAACTAGCCTATTAAGAAAACTTAGCATAACCTTTTGCTTGTGAACAAACACTCGAATAAAACTGCAGCTAGCTATGACACTGGAACTTAGCTCAAAAATAAAACTATAGTGAGAAATTACATAGAAAAGATTACATATAGTTTCTTATTCGATTTATCAAATTGAAAAGGAGATTGAACTATCTTCTTAACCCTCTTAAGTGTAATAAGCTCCTCTATCTTGGAACTATTAGCATCCCACCACCTAAATGAGTTTAGGAGTTTCCGAATTATTACTCTCACTTCTTTTTAATTTTATAATAATTCCACCAAAATCATTTTAAACCAAGCAACATACTATTTAACTTTAGATTATCCTACTCTCGACCAAACACTCTTCAATACTAAAAACACCACACTAATAATCTAATCCATAATAGTCCAATAACTAATAATCCAAGTACATTATTCCGTGAAAATAATCCTTCCACCAAACGAACACTAATAATTAAATCCATAATAGTCCGATTACTAATAATCCAGGTACATTAATTACTTTGAAACAGAGCCCTTAGTCACTGTTTCAAAGTATGTTGGGTGTATGTGAAAAAAATTGCATGTAATTAGAGAAGGGGGATGGAGGAGAATTAAGTCCTAAAAAAATGTACACAAATGCAAAGTAGACAAAACTTTCTCAATGCCTTCGATTAATATAGGGGGGAAAAATAAGAAAAGGCATTGGCAACTGTTAGATATATTGGACTCAATTCCTCACAACCAAAGCACAGCTCCCTTCCCATCCATCCATTTCCAGCAAGTCTACTACATTATTCCTTTTTTCCCATCAAGTGTTCCAACAGCCCTACCAGCATTTTTTTTTTTCTTGGGGAGGGGGAGGGGGACTCAAATAATAAAAAGAAAACCCCTTTGTATCGAGACGATATCGAACCCCTAGTAGGTAAGCTGACAAGAAAATGACAGTGTTTTCACCTCCGTTGACAGAAAGGGACATCTAGCCTGGGGAGTTCAAGCATGGTTAAACCAGGGCCCGACTGCACCATTCACGTGCCCGTTGTGATGGATCCCAACCCCATTTGGGACGAGGGGAGGAGGCAATCCGACAGCCATTGGAGGCGGCGCAGAAGCATACAAACCGTGGGAATGAGGAAGGGCGTGGGGGCTCACAAGAGGACTGCCAGCTGGACTACCTTTACGCTGTTGGAGGGCATGGATCTGTCTCAGCCCTTCTTCATGGATGCGCGACAGTGTCTCCAGCTCCTTCATTGATAGAGCTTCCAAGCCAGCTCCATATAGAGGGGCATGCCGAGACATTTCTTCCTGTAACGAAGCCTCGAGGCTGTGAATGTATTGCTGCCAAGGAGAGGAGGTAGATTAGCCATATTACTTCTTGTTGAAAGCGAGTTGGCAAAACAAGCTCAACCAAAGAGATCGTGAACTCAAAAAATATTATTGGGGAACAATCTCGTGATGTTAACTACTAAGTGGTAAAAAAAACAATGGTACATTGGGAATGAATAATAACACGTTTAATCAAATAGTGTTATTAGTAAAGAGATACGTTGAACAATTTATCACCAACTGATGAGGTCTGGCAGCTCCTCCTACACTCTGGTTCACCCAGTCAGTTTCGAGTATATTTACCAGAATAATAATGGAACCTATTTGCTACTGTTCCACTACTACACATTATTCAAGGATAGCCAAGCAATACCAATTAAACATCAAGCCCTTACACTGGAGGATTGACATCAGCTAGCGAATCTATCAAGCAGGTAGAAAACCAATATTGAATTCTAAATAAGGTCCATTCAGGATCACCTAAAAGTGAATTGTAACTTATACTGTAAGCATAGGATCTACAGATAATAAAAGAAATGTGCCGATAGATGGGGGGAGAGAGTGGTGAAAGACCTGACGTGGCAGGTAAGGTCTTCTGAGAAGGCGTGAGCACTACCAAGAGCAAGAGATCAATAGAGGTGGAGGCCCGCAAGAATCAAACACCCTTAAAACATAAGGGAATGACTGTAAATGTGGTGGTACAATCAGAGGAACATGGTGAATGCCTCATTAATGGATAGCCCTCTTTATATAAGGTGAACCAAGAGAAAGAGACAACTCACACGAAACACGTGTCGTGTCTGCCTCGATTCGATCTCTCTGATGACTGTTTTATTGGAGTATAGAGATAGTTGTGATGTGTTATTGTCGCTCTATGATACGAGCTCCAAGGTATCACTGGTTTTGGACAATGTCCCTTTTGTCCTAAGACTCATCAGGGGAGCGCTAATCACCAGGAGTTACTTTTGGCTGAATGGTCTTCACGAACTTCAATTGCAACCTCCATGCCACTTATCCTCCTAGTGATCTTGAGCAAAGATTTGAGATCATGCTACCAACCTAGTGTCAAGTGTTACAGTAATTGACAATTTCGGTAGGACAAAACTACCAGACTACGTACTTTTGAGTTTTGGGAAGCATTTCCGATAAGTGTGTCATGGATTTTGGAGTTGTAGCATATTCAGGGAGAGAAAACTGCAATTCCATTGCTCCAGTGTCATCAGGTATAACCATCATGTCTTGCCCGAGCGCTTTAGGAATTCATATGATTTTCTCATCACTAAAATAAATTTCATGGAAAAGTTATATTTTGCACTTCAAGTATTGAAGTTTGCTAGTCAGTGATTGAGTTCAGCTGGACAGTGTTTGCACATGTGCTGGAAAGTGTTGGTCCCTCGTGTACAACACTGGACATGTAACACCCACTACACAAAATGGACTGTCCACTGAACACTGCTAAAAGTGTAAAATTATAGGATTACGTAATCCCGAGATCATTTGGCATCATCTAAGGTTTTTAACATTCAGGCAAGGAGGCACGAACAATTTTTCAAGCTCTTAGGCTTTGAATCCCATATACAACTCTAGATGTCATGTTCTCATCTTCTCATATATGATCTAGATAAGTTGTTCAATATATAAAGCCTTTAAGAACATTGTTAACCACCACCATCATTGTCTGTGAGAACGTAATCGTTGGATATAAAGATCGAGGCGAAGGCCTTCATAGTTACTGTTGGACCAAGAATGCTAACAAAGTCAATTTCATGGGTGGCGAAGAGCAAGTACGTGAATGCTTGCGAAGAACTTTCAAAATTAGGGGTAACGGCAAAAGGTTAGTAATTCTTAAGCATATGCACCACTTTTGGTTTCAATAGTGAAAATTATTAGCGAGTAGGTTTGCGTTTTTATCCCGTGGGATATTTTTCTTATGGAGTTTCTTTGTATAATCTTGTGTGTTCCTATTAATTTTATTCATTGTAGTTTGGTAAATTTAAATTTGGAAATTAAATCGAAGATTAGGCCTATTTGCCCGCTCTAAATGCAATCTGTTACGACTTTAGTTTTCCAATTGGTATCCAAGCTTGGTTGCCTGTGTTGGCCTAGCCGCCTTAGTTAAGTCCTTGTAATGTCTTTATTGGAGTCAATTTTTCCAAAAGAGAGTGGTAGGGTGGTTCCGTAGGTAGACCACCTTGGATTGATGAGAACAATTACCCATATTGGAAGGCTAATGTGAGAACCTTCTTGAAATCATTAGATGACCGTGTGTGGGCTCTTGATTGAATTGGCTATGACCGACCCAATACCACTAATTCAATGACAAAGTAACTCAAGCTTAAAACTCACACAGAAAGGAATAAGACTTAGATTAAAAATATGAGGTACAATTTCAAGGCATTTTATGTGACCATTAGTTCAGTAAGCCCGGGTGAGTTTTAGTAGAATTTCAATTTGTGACAAAACCAAGGAGGCTTGGAACATCTGGCAACTTAATCATGAAGGGACTCAAACCAGGAAGAATTCTAAACTGCAAGCCTTAACAACTAAATTTGAAGAATGTACGATGCTTGAGTTTGAGATTTTTAATCTATTTTATGCTAGACTAAGTAATATTGTGAACTCTACTTTTAGTAGAATTGATACTTTGAAGTTAAAAAGAACTTGTAGGAAATCTCTACACCTATGAGATAACCATTTTTTTTTTGGGTATATCTATCCATGAGATAAACTACTTTCCTCCTAAGAATACCAATCCTAATTCAAGTAGATGCATTGTCTTGAAGTTTGTTCAGAAGAAAAGTGTTAAGTGGCAATGTTGGGTTAGATGAGGACATTGCTATGTTTGCTAAGATATTTAAGAAATTTCTTAAGTTCAATAAGGGGAATAGTTCGAGTCAACCTCAAAAGTCCATTACTAACTTTAATAGGAAAGTCAGTTAAGATGGTTGTACAAAAAGGGGTCAAATTAAGCACACGAAACCTCAAGGATACAATGTCATTAATGTCATGATCATGGTCACGTCAAGATTCCAGTTGAGAATGGCTGTTTGTTGTTTGTTGTTGTTTTTTCTTGTTGCATAAAAAACAGCTAGCTGCTGAGCGCGCTAATAATAATAAAAACATCAATAAGGGTTATGTGGTCAATTGTGATGATGAAAGTGATGGTAAGGAGAATCATCCAAAGGTGTTTTACATCTTATAATAGTGGTGTTAGTTGCACTATTTTAGTTACAAGGGTTAAGTCACCCAAATCCATTTTCTCACAAGACAGTGAGTGAAAAAGAAAATGAGAGTATGACAGAATCTGGTGAGGCAAGTGAGCAAATTAAGGAAGATGATGAAGACTCTATTCGACAGGCTTAAGATGAGATGCACCAAAAGTATTTCAAATTAAAAAAGAGCAAGATGAGACTAGCCTTTAAGTTGTACATCTTTGAAAATGAGAGTGTCATCCTTAGGGAGGAATTGAGTGAAAAAAATCATAGAGGTTGATGAATTCAAAAAACACGGGGTTGTTTTTTCTGATTAGTTTGAGAGTATGGAGAAAGAGAAATGATTGGATTAGAAAATAGAATCGAACTAGAAAATAATTTAACTGATGCTAAAGACTCGCTTAAAAAGATGTGAGGTGGGACTGAGAATTTGAACCATATTTTGAGTATAGAAAGATCTTCTGGTGATAAAACTGGTCTAGGTTAAGAAAATGATAACACTAAATCTAGTGAACCTAAGACCGTGTTTGTCAAAAGAAAAGCTTTTGTCATCTACAACTATTCCTTTTTCATCTTCATCACCGCTTCCTCCTCCTCCTATAGCTGTTAAGAATTTCATTCCTACTTGCCATTCTTCTCATGGCAAGGGTCACATTCGATGACATAACTTCTCCTCAAGTTGAGAAAGAGAATATGTATGTTAGAAAACCTACTCTTGTGTGTCACTGTGGTATCAACAATCACATACAACCTAATTGTGATAGGTTGAACAAGTATAGGAACATGAGGAGTCATTCTAGGTTTCAACCCAATAGGAGGAATCCTAACTTCTTTCATCATTCAGAGGCACTAGCAAACAAATCTTCATATGTTATAAGGTAAATAGGCAGTTTTCATTTGCTAGAAATTGGAATAGTAAGCCTAATGGTGAATTTGTGAACTACATTGCCAATAGAAAGCCTAAGAGTCAAAGAAAAGACACGAGGTTAAGTAGGATAGAGAGTATGAATCCCTCGATAAGGTACCTAAACCCATGGAGTAACATGTAAGAAAAATTAGGTTTAGTAAGGATGCTCTTCTTTCAACGTCTGTTTAATCTAGTCTTGATGTGTCGCTCTAGCATGATAGGTTGTCTTTTTATGTTTTAAATTTAGAGTTGTCATTGTTTCATGCATTATTAGGTTAAGATCATGAGTTGTGTCCATGGTATGCTTTTCACCTTTTGCATCTATAAAAAAAAAAAAAAGAGACGGAAAAAGAACTTTTAAGGGGAAAAAAAAGATTGTGTGCTTCTCTACTTTGTTAGATCTACTTTGTGCATTTTGGTTTAATATTGAATCTTTCATAGAGTTTGAAGCTTGTCTAAACACGTAATCTCACTACGCAACCATGGATCCCCGAAACAATTTTTTTCCCAAGTCCTTATATACACACAACCTTCATGCCTCCTTCGCTTTGGCCTTGCACTTCTCTTTGCCTTCCAAAACAGTCTTCATCGCCTGATCATTACAGCTGCTGCTGCATAGAACAGTCTCGGCTACTACCTCGTGCTAGAATTCCACTGCTTCTAGCTGTATATTTCAGTTCTCTACCTCACGCCAGCTTCAACATGTCCACTGCTAGAATGATGCTCCCCGCTGCTGGATGTTCCAGCCCAGTCTCGGTTCTCAGCACTGGCTTCATGTTGTCGCCTGCTAGTCGTTCAAGTCCTGCACACCAGATTCAGCTGGACTGTTGCTGTCTTCCACTGGCTGAACCAGCTTTCTGCACTGTCCGCTGCTGGATTGTTGTGGTCTTGTGCTCAGAAAAATGGTCCCTTGTGCTGACTGCAGCTAGCTTGCGGCCTCAGAAGCACAGACACTTCCACAGAGAAAGTTCCGTGTCGGACACCCATGTTGGACAACAACACTGCTTGACTCTCTTTTTTTTGTCTCACACTTTTTAAACGTATCTGACTGGAAAAAAAATAAATTTTTAATATCAGATATCTTTTCGACATTGTGTGAACGCTCCAATGACGCTTTCTGAATCCTGCAAACACGTCCCATATAATGAATCTATTCACAATAACAATGTTTTGAATTTTAAAACGCAATTTATGCACACTAAATATGTAACGGTATGCCACGATAATGGTCGAGCAACCTCACGAGGAGCCTCGCCACTTCCCCCAAAAACCATGGTAGAAAGTTAATTCGTATTCTTGCGCGTATGTATATAACCCACAGTGTCGCACCAAATTGTCGATGTGGGACAACATTGCGGCCATCAGACGACCAGCCGATCATCCACTCAATCAACCGCCACACAATTTTTGCTAGTGCGTTACCAAATAAACCAAACCAAACCAAACTAAGCCTTTGTCCCAATCAATTGGGATCGACTACATGAATCCTTTTACGCTATTCTACTTTGTTAAAAGCAATATCTTTAATTAGTTTTAATAGATTCATATCTTTTTTTAATACCACATCTCATGTCAATTTAGGTCTACCCCTCTCCCTAGTATTTTCATTATTCATTATACTGTCGCTTTTTCTTATTATTGCATCAACTAGTCAACGTTGTATGTGTCCAAACCACATCAATTTATTTTCTCTCAACTTCCCCTCAATTTGTGCAATCTCTACTATTCCACAAATCTTTTCATTTTTAATTTTATCTTCTCTAATCTTACCACACATCCACCTTAACATTCTCATTTTCGCAACACTCATCTTATTTATATGATCTTTCTTAGCAGCCTAACATTTTGTTCCATATAAAATTGCTAATCTAATAGTTGTCCTATAAAATTTTTCTGTCCTCCACTTAATCCAACAAATTTTGATTCTATGGGTTACATCATCTGCAATATCTCCATGTTTGTTAATAATCGAACCTAGATAACAAAAATATTCACTCTTAGGTTTCTCTTATTTTTGAATCTTTACTTTTTCACCATTAATACTCCTATTACTGCTAAACTTATATTCTATACATTCAGTTTTGTTCCTACTTACTCGAAACATTTTTAATTCCAAAACTTTCCTCCACATTTCTGGCTTAGCGTTGACCCACTTTTAGTCTCATCCACTAAGACAATATCATCAGCAAACAACGTACACCATGGGACTTCATCCTGAATATGTTTAGTCAATTCATCCATAATTAAGGCAAAGAGATAAGGACTCAAAGTCGATCTTTAGTGTAATCCTACTGTAATCGAAAATTTACTTATTTTTCCTGCAGATAATCTAATTGTTGTGGCGGCTCTATCAGACATATCTCTTATCACATCAATGTAACCTTTTGTCACTCTCTTTCTCTCCAATGCCCATCATATGATATTTCTAGGCACTCTATCATAGACTATTTCTAAATTTATAAAAATCATATAAAGATTTCTTTTCTTTTCTCTATACTTCTCTATTAATCTCCTTCGTAAGTGGATTGCTTCCATAATTGATCTACCAGGCATAAAACCAAACTGATTATGTGACACTGTTGTTATTAGCCTTAGATGATGTTCAATTACTCTTTCCCATAACTTCATCGTATGACTCATTAACTTAATACCTCTATAGTTGTTACCAAATATGTGTTGAAATATTATCTGTTAAATATATAAATAATTTACCAAATATTTAATTAGTGATATATTATATATTATCCATTAACTTTGAATAAATTATTTATATATTTAACATATAATAAATATGTAAAAAAATATAAATTTCAAACGTTTCCTAGACATGTCGTGTTTTACATTTATTTAAAAGTCAATGTGTCAGTGTATCACTGTCATATCCGTATCGTGTCGTATCGCGTGTCCGTATCCATACTATTTAGCTTGCGACTATAGCCTACTAGTTGAGACTTTGAAGTTATAATCTAAATCAAACTCTATTTCCATAGTCCTATTCGACTTATGATAAGTCTCCATCAACCATCAACTAATTCCATGCTTCTAGGACTCTTTAGCTTCTCCAAATTTTTCTAATTTAACTCCAACACTCTTCTTCATCAATTCTGGTATCTCATCAATCTTTTGACTCAAGTCATCTTGTCCCACCTTTTCTCATCACTGGCCTCACAGTCTGCTGCTTGTTGCCGCTGTCCACACGTTACTGCTGCTTGCTGTGTGCTATGCGTTACTACTCCCTGCATTGCTTTGCTACTGCAGCTGCTGTGCTGTGCGCACTGCCATCTGCGTTGCTTCATTGCTGCTGCATTGCTGTTCTGTTATTGCTGCCCTGCTGCGTTGTTCCTTCACCACTGCTGTTTGCAACCTTCTACTGCTGATGCTTGTTGCAGCATATTGCATGCTTCTGCTTGCTGTTTTCATGCCCGCTGTTGTGCTGCTGCAGTCCGTTCTTCCGTTTGCTGCGTTGCTGTGCCGTTTGATGTGTGGAACCATTCTGCTGCTGATGCTTGTTGCAGCATATTGCATGCTGCTGCTTGCTGTTTTCATGCCCGCTGTTGTGTTGCTGCAGTCCGTTCTTCCGTTTTCTGCGTTGCTGTGCCGTTTGATGTGTGGGACCATTCTGTTTTGGGGTGCTGCTACTACTTCCTGTTTTCGGCTTGCTTTTTTGTGTGGGCTGATGCGTTTGCTTGTTGTCTCTTGAATTCGGCTTCTGCTATTGATTCGTGGAGAGTCCCTTGTGATATCGACTCAATTTATTTTTTCCCATGTTTGCTCATCCGCAATATCCGTTTGATCCGGCCTCGTCCCCATCGAGTGACCATTTCAGCCCATGCTGCCATCACATCCCCTCTTGTTGATTCTCTCTTGTTGATGTGTTTGCGGCCACTCTCTCGATTGAATGGTTTTGTGTGTCATATGACTTATATTCGAGAACGTATTGATCAGCATTTTTCAGCAGATGATCGTGTTACTGATGATGCTCATGATGGTCATATTTGAATATATATTTATGCTCATTGGTTGGGATTATCATCTTTTCATATGATTGGGATCTCTTGTTTAATAAGAAGATTGTTGGATCATCATCTTTGCTTATTAATATTAGCGTGGATCCTATGTTTACCTTGGATAATGGTCCTATGCGTTCATATTTGACCGGT